>JASANE010000200.1:0-80387 GCA_030248225.1 Trileptium ribeirensis | reverse complement strand
TAGGAGCAGCAGCATATAAAACATTTCCACCAATATTTAACCGTCCATAATCAGCTGTTTATGCTAATTTTGAGTTTTCCTGTCCCCCAGTCATGGAGAAACCCATTCTCGCCAGGTGCCCCGGTTCGGTACACCCAGGTGTTTTGGATGGATTTAAAGCCAGTGGGGATGCTCCTCAGTTCATGTGGAGCCCTTCAGTTGATCTGTGGAGATCATTAAGTACTGCAGCTGTGAGCAAACATTACATATGTGTAAATAATACACAAATCTAAGCGCTCAGCCATGCAGGGAAAAATTTGAGAATTTTTGCCCAAAAAAGGAAAAAATTTGCATATTTTTAACCCAAATAAGAAAATTTCGCAAATTTTTTGCAGTCCGGAAAAAGCTCATGGGGCATGGTCTTGGGCTGGCTTGTCCATAGTGTGTGGGGATGGGCATTGCATCACCCACTTTCTTAACCCCATGTTCTTGAGATTTTCTCTATGTCCGCCTCCGACCGCCGAAACACTCATATTATCCAAATCCAAAAAAAATTGGTGACTACGGCTTCGATCGTTTTCGTCAATTTTGATGGACTTTTGCGATAAAAATCTAAATTTGATGGTGCTTTAACGATAAAACGATAAATTGTCTAAACGAAAAAACCTCGAATTCATATCAGGCAATCAATGATTATTATCAAATCCAGCTAATATTAAATGCCCAGTTGAGTTTTGTTAACCTTAGGGTTTTATTTGAAAACCCAAGAGTTTTGTACCAGGTATCACAGTTTTAGCAAACCTACTAGCAATTTTTCGATGACAGATCCGTTCAAGTACAAATGTATGTGATAACATTGAGTAAAGCCTAGTAAAATACAGAAAATCAAAACGATGTCAATGATCGGTATGTGTTGATCTTAAATATGTTCCTAGAACACCCTTATTTTACTTCGATCGGCTCAGGAATAATTCCTACTTCCTAACTGACTCAGAGAATCATGTAAATTAAGTCTTCGCGAATTTCGCATTTATCTTATGCGTTATACATTCGGCCAACCTGTGGAGTTGAGAATTCGTGTTCTCCCAATAATGTGTACAAACAGTGACAAACTTTTAACTCAGGGCCAATAGAAAATCGGCAAGAGTGAAAAGTTGCCTATCGGTCACTCGGGGTTCTAACTCTCACGGTGGATGGACAACGGAGGACAGGACGGGACGGGCACTCAGAAAGGGGGCGACGGCTATCAAAGTAGGGTTTTAGACTGGAAAATTTCCTAGTAACGAAAATGTCTGTCTCCGACTTCTTCACCATCCTAATCCCTCACCCACACTTATATGCAGGTCCCGGCTGCTGCTTCCTCCACCGTCCAACCATCGTCCACGAGCAAAACCACGTGAGCCAAAATAATTACGACGGTGACGCAAGACGACATAGGTTCGCTATGTAAGTGTAGTGTCGGAGACGTACAGTAAAATCGTCCCAAATTAGTACTACCGTAGTCTAACTCATAGATATCAGTCAGATCAATTAACCCCGACTGTCGGTTTCTTTGGTTCTGCTCTCCAACCGCTCGGAGGCCGTTTACATAAGACCGGGCTTCGGTCTTTCCTCAATTTAACCAATTACATTTAAAAACTGGAACTGCTACCGTAAATCGGTGGGAGTCCCAACCCAAAAGAGATTCCTAACATTCCCTTGGAATAGGGTATAATTAAAACGCTCGTTAACTTTGAGGAATGTCGTCTACGAGGATCCAAAATTTGTCACCCCATTCCTTGTCCCGATACTTAGTTCAGCTAAATTGCGGATTTTCCTGGCGTTCTGACCCATTTTCTACAAGGTTATCCCCCAAAACCTTATCAATACTAAAAAACCAAGAAATCGAAATTTAACCCAATTTTCCCCAATTTTAATCACTAAATTAGATAATAATTATAATAGTAACTTATTAATACTAATACTGCTAAAAGTTTTCTTAATATATAAATATATATAAATTTTTGGGTTCGGAGATGTAGAATCGCTAGCTTCGGAATCTGTCGAAGATTTCTCACTAGACCGCACTATGGTGAAAAAGACGGGTGTCCGTTTATTTTCTCTGTGAACAGGATTGCGTTATCTCAAGCGTAAACCGATACAGACATGTGAGGGCTCATAGGAAAGCTACAATACTCTAGATGTGCCTTTTCGAGGTTTTATTCCGATTCGACACAGACATAGCAATTCTGACCACAGAGAGTCAAAAGTCAAAGGGGGTACCCAGGGGCCACAAAAATTGACCATTTTTGGGTCATTTTTGCTCATAACTCGGCAACCCTTGAGCCGATTTAAATTATTTTGATATCGAAATACGTGTCCTAGGAAGTTTTATTTATGGGTATATAAATTGCTTTGGTCGGGTCCATATGGGGCATGGGGGACTTTAGCAAATGACCGAATTTCCAAAATTTTGGTAAAACTTTGTCGACGTGCAACACTATGTAACCACTCAAACGATTCGAACGAAATTTGGTGTGTGGAGCTACCTGAAAGGTGTCAACAGACTTGATGTAGGACTCCTGGGTCAATTGGTATTTGAGGCCAAATTTGTGCCTGACGCCTTATATATTTATCTGTGACATTACCACCTCTAATGGTATATTACCAGATTTGTGGCTCAAAATAAATTCATATCAGTTTTCGTGGTGCTGATTTCAAATCTTCCCTGTATTTAAACGTATCTCTTCGTGTAGAGGTAGTTATATCAAATGGGCTCCAACAAGGCGAGTGGTACCAAGGGACGCGTGTCATGTGGTCGTAGCAAATTCTGTTTCTATTTTCTGTGCTCCTATGCTTTTGTTAAGATTCTTATATACATAAATTACATACATATGTTGTTCACAATAATTCGTAAGCAGTTATGAGGTAGAGTTAACCGTCTTAGGGTACGTATCATTCATCTGACTATCACTTTTGCTGCGTCTATGCATTATTGAACACCACATTAATAAATATTTTTCAGGAAATACCCGGAACCGAAACCAGCAAGCGGAACCGTTCATTTAAACCGGAACCGAAACCTGGTCTTTGAAACTTATTAAAACAGATAAAGGAAGAAACGAAGGTGTAGTGGATTTAAAATGTATTGAATATAACTTTTACGTTAAACTTAATGTATTGCGGTGGTATTATTGTCTTTCTGAAACTTTAAAGAGACTGAGGAAGCTATATAATGTTTATTTATCGATCAAATATGTCGGTTTTTGAGACATTCTGAGCAAAACGCTTGGTATTCCACTACACACCATTGCGTATACTGCGTCAAATTCAATGTGCTTACAACGCTTGGTACGTAGAATACACACTTTCGACCTGTCTCCAGTCGCTTCCCTTTAGTACACATATTACGTTTGTTACATGTTGTTCTGTAGGAAACTTAAAATTATTGGTTTATATGATTCTAGCAGAGAAAATAATAGATAGAAGGTAATTTTCTTATCAGTGGTCGGAGACACTGTTTAGGCTAGCGTTGGACAAACAGTGCCCGTCAGTTAGATCATAATGATGAAAGCTTTCTAATCAGTAGGCTATACCTTAGACACACTGGGGACGCTGCTCGCAGAGTTTCAATAAATACAAGTCATTGCCAAGAAAGCAGTTTCTGAGCGGCGTTGCAGATAACGTTAGTTTACTTCAATTTAGAGCTGATTTATTAACTTTACAAGCGCACTGGCGGGTGCTTGATGTAATTTATGAATGCCAAGCATACCCTAAGTAATTCTGCGTAAGCCATACTCTGTTACCGAGTTGGACGCGGCTTAGTTCAAACGTATCCCACAGACTTCTGGATGCGTAAAATAGCTGCTACAAGTATCGACCTGGCTTTGATTTAACAAACTCCTGCAGGTTATTATGAAAAATTCCTGCTCAAATTATGTGCCCTACTTACGTTTCAGACGGAAAATTGGTTAGTTAATCTTTTCTTTTGCGTGGTGGTATTGGAGCTTGATCATTGTATAATATATATTACATATGTTTGGATTACAGGATAAAGCAAAAAACGTGAAAAATTTCAAACAAAATTTTTACACTGGTATTCCGGTTCCGGTATGGTTTTTCCTTTGCCGGAACCGCAACCGGAACACGATTTTCGCCGGAACTGGAATTCCGGTTACTCCCCTGATATTTTTTGGTGAGTTAGACTTTTGTTTCGTAACAGGAATATATTTTTAACCAGTTGTTCCACTGTATGTTAACGTTACAGCTTCTCATTTCGCCGAATTCATACACTTGGCATGTCACCAAGATTCTAGCAATTATTAACTATATACTATTTTACTAAATTAAGGAATTTACTATATAACAGGGAGTAACCAAAATTCCGGTTCAGCGAAAAAAATTGTGTTCCGGTTGCGGTTCCGGCAAAAGGCAACAACCATACCGGAACCGGGATTTCGGTTTAAAAGTTTTGTTTGAAATTTTTATTCAGCTATGGTCCAAACATAAGTAATATACTATATGATGAAGTTCCAATACAACCAAACAAAACAAAAGATTAACTTAGCAAAATTACCCTGTGAAACGGAAGTAGGACACATAATTTCAGTAAGAATTTTTCATCTTAACCCTGCAGGTGTTTGTTAATACAAAGCCAGCTCGATGGTTCTAGCAGCTATTTTACAGATTTACAAGTCTGCAAGGTATGTTAGAATTAAACCGGTCCAACTCGGTAACAGAGTATGGATTATTTAGAAGTACATATAGCTGTAAGCTTGGCTAGCATAAATTGGGTCTAGCAATTATTAATATTACTAAAAGTTGGTTTAATATATAAATTTTAATTAACTACTTACTATTTTACTTTATAATTATTTATTAATTTTACTATATAGTAAATTCCTTAATTATAAAGTAAAAGTTATACTACACCATTATATATAATATTTACTTAATATATAAATAACCTATATCTTAATACTAAATTTATAACTGTACTTTCATGCTGTTACCGGCTGTTTTCTGGGACCACGCCGCCGGCTTCCCAACCCATAGAGACACCCACAGGATCGTTATCAAGGCTCCCGACCCAACCGTCAACTGTTGAACAGATTTAGAATGCAGGGAGGCGGTAGATACTACACAGACCCTTCTGTATTCCCTCCTGATGATGCCTAACACCTTGCTACTCAGGTTGCCACCACCACGATATATTTGACTTTTTTCGTGGTTTGTCACCCACTAGGTAATTTTCTGTCAGGGTTTACCAGCCTTAGCCTTTGGGTACAGACCCTTGTCCCACAAGGCAGCGGGGCAAAGATATTTTATGCAGGCGCCCAACACATGCCTGCCGTCAGAGGTCTATTTAGCGTTACCCGTTCTGTGCCACGTGGAGGCAAGGACTTGACTTTTTGAGGGAAGCTCTTCCGCTTATGGCATTGCACACCTTTTAAGTGGCGCGGCCCTCAAGCAACAGAACATTTATACACTAAACAGAACACCCTAAGTCAAGTCAAATTTATAATTACAATATTTATAAACTAAATATACTAATTTAATAATATAGTTACATAATGTTCACTGTATAAACATATGAATCAAAGTATATTTTAATATAAAATTTATAATAATATATATACTAATTATAATTTACTTAAGAAAAAATATATTAATTTTATATTAAGTTTGTTGTATAATGTTTACATAGTAAATATATTAACTATGATTTAATATTAACTATACATATATAAAAATATATATTTATAATTCTAGTACATTATATACTTATATAAGTACTAACATAGGGTGTAGGGAGTAACCGGAATTCCGGTTGCGGCTAAAATCGTGTTAAGATTGCGGTTCAGCAAGAGGCAAAAACCACTCGAAATTCTCTCCGGTTCAAAAATTCTGTTTTAAATTTTTCACATTTTTGCTTCATGTGTTGCCCAAACATATGCGTATTATACATATATATGGCCCATAGGCCCATATATAGAATTATCAAGTTCCATACAAACCAAGCAAAGAAAAGATTAATTCAGCAATTTGCCGTGTGAGACGTAATAGAGGAGGCATAAGTAGGAATTTTTCATCTTAACCTGCAGGAATGTTGCTAAGAAAAAAAAGCCAGATCGATGATTGAAGTAGCTATTTTAAACATTCAGAAGTCTGTGGGGTATGTTTGAATAAAACTGGTTCAATTCAGTAACAGAGTATGGATTACTTAGAAGTACTTAGCGTAAGCTTGGCTAACATAAATTGCGTCAAGCACTGGCCAGTGCGCGTGTAAAGTTTGTAAATGAGTCCACATTGAAGTAAGGTAACCATGTCTGCAACGCAGCCAAACTGCTTTCTGGGCAATGAATTGTATTTTTTGAACGAGCAGTATCACAGTTTGTCTCATTTATAGCTTTCTGATTAAAAAGTTATCATTACATGATCAAACTGAAGTGCATTGTTTGGCCAACACTATCCTGAAACAGTGTCTCTAACCACTGACCAAAAAATTACCTTCTATTTTCTTTTAGAACCATATAAACCACTAATTTCAAGTTTCCTACAGAGCAACATGTAACAAACGTAATATGTGTAGTAAAGGTGAAGCGACTGGAGACAGGTCGAAGTGTTTTATCTACGCTCCATGCGTTGTAAGCATTTTGAATTTGACGCATTATACGCAAAGGCGTATAGAATAAGACATTTTTTGCTCCGTGTGTCGAAAAACCGACATATTGATCAACAAACAACTGCTTCCTCAGCATCTTTAAAAGTTCAGAAAGACAATAACGTCATCGCAATACATTAAGCTTAACGTAAAAGTTAGTTTTTAATGCATTTTAACTCCACTATGCCTTCTTTTTCTTCCTCCACCTGTATTATCATATATAAGTTTCTAAAGACCAGGTTCCTGTTCCTGATCCGGTTTAAATAAACGGTTCCGATTCTGGCAAATTTCCGTTCCGGTTATTCCCTGATAGGATGGGTATCACGGTAACAGGTAAACATGGGACCTGTTTCCGAAAACAAACAAACACAAGCGTGTGCAATATAGGAAAAGGTTAGTAATCTCTCACCCAGGAGGCTAATCGAGTTCAGACTCGGCTCCTCAAAGCCGATCATTTTCATACTTAACACAATGGGGGTAAGATGAAGAAAGGAGACCGGGGCTTGCGGCTGAGCCTCTTCTGGATTATGCTAGAAAAAGCGGAGACTTTAGAAGCCTCAAACGGGGCTGGGATTTCATTCTAAGGACTAGTGAAGTTATCATTTATATCTGGCTCGACATGGGGAACATATCGATGGGTTACATACCGATTGGAAAAATTGCCGTAATTTTCATGGTGTGCTGTACTTAAAGTGGGTATTGCGGGTTCATACCTGGCTCAAATTAAACCCTAGAGTCAAGGGAATCTCACTATAATTTTTATATCGACTAATATTAAGTAAATAATAAAATAAACGATTATGTCTAATTCATCTCAATACCAAAACTTCGAGGTGAAGCTCAGTTATTTCCCAACAAGTCTGTGAATTTCGAACGGATTCGTATGTGACTGGTCTCTTTGGAAAGAATTTTTTACCACAAAATTCTGCCCAGCTCCGTTCCGTAGTTATGGGCCGGAAGAGCGATGCTCTCAATTCCGATGTTTCGGAACTGGCAATTTAAAATTAATTTCCTTTAGTTTTCTGTTTTCCCCAATGAAAACGAACACCTAAAAAATTGTATTTAAATATATTGAACTTACTTTGGATTTTGTGAACTTGCAATTCGCTGCACGGAAAACAGTCACGACTCAGGACACCTTCTTAATGGCAGTAGCGGTTTCCTTAAGTTACCAATCTTTTATCACTTACCTAAGTTCACTCTTCATCAAATACCGTCATGTCATGTTCTTATACCCAGTAAGAGTTACAACATCGCTTAATATATAAACAACAGGCGGATCCGGGATCTTAAGATATCCCGATATACCTCATATAACCCTGTCGGCAGTATACATATAAACAGAATATTCCTTTATAATATCTTCATAATTACTACAGTTATGTAGACCTCAAAATACGATACGACGAATAAGTACGATGGGTCGGGACCGGTAAGGTACCACGAGGTATCCGACCAAACCCGGTCTACCAGAAACATTAATTATATGTCGAATCATCAATATAATGAACAAATAGGTCCTGCAAGTTTTGTATGATCAGTATATATGTAAATAATAATCATGAAATTATCCGCAAATGATACAAGGAACTAATCAAATGATTGGTATATAGTCAATAGGTAACCACATAATCATGTACGCACATATAGGTAAATCAAGTATTCGACCACTATCCACAAGATTTCGACAATCGGTAATACAAATAATTATAACAATACATCATACAGTTACAAACTGCTCATATAGCGGCAATAATAGATCATGCAATTATCAACTTGGTCTAATGTCAGTAAATATAAACAACGCCAAAATCTTCAAGATCACAAAGTACTCGGTCAATTTATACTCCTTCACATATACACACATACTCATTCAGGAGATGCGACTCTGGATTTTGTTCAAGACTGTAGATTTTGCTTCATTTTCTATAACTGACATAGTTTTAGGGTTCAGTAATGTTGCCCATTACAGTGTGCTAATGATTAATCTATATTGTGTAAGCACCCAGAATGTTACACATGCACAGTGAGACATGGGCTGCAAAAGACTGGCACCCGTAATTGCCAGATTTGGCAAAGAACACATAAAAACCAGGTTTTTGCCATTTTGACCGAGATATGGGTCGAAGCTGTTCGCGTTCAGCTAAAGGAAACATCGTTAACATTTTTGCTGTCGAACAAAAAATTGCCGACATTCGTCCATCCGAAAATGAGTTATGAATGACAGCGACAAGCAAAATGAATTTTCCACGATTTTCCGCAAGCTTTGCTTGCTCTGTTTCAATGATATTCTACTTTAGCAGGGATTGCTTTCGGGAAAGCCGTTAACGAATTTCAACGAGCCGCAAGCGACATACATTTTTGTAGAGACCTACATGCACCTAATATTCTGGTTGAACGGTATCCATATCGTACAAAAGTTACAAACTCGACAATGAGTAACGAATTGTAGAATCACGACGAGTTACAAAACAACAATACGTGGTGATTAATTGCATAGCACAATTAGCACCATAATATTATCAATATTTCCCAAGTTTTTGCTGAAAAATTAGCAAATACCAAAGGATCACGCTGAAATGAAAAACACATATATGTATCACGTGGTAGCGATACGGCGAACGTTTATAGTGGGACACGTGTTTTTGGCTTCATTTGGCCAACCCGGTTTGAAGGCCTCTGGCTCCTGCTATGTTAAGGGTACAGAGGTCCACTATACCTCATTATGACTAGACTGTTGGACATGATCTTACTACATCTCACAGCGTCATTAAATTTCCTTCCAAAAGACTGGTGCTATGGGCCAAACAGTGCTGGTGTATCGCACCCACCCCCGCCGTTGGAAGCCGAGGGATCCATATCAAAGCCCCGGGTAAATTTTGGTCCTATGGAGAGGCCAGTGTTAATTCAGTTTCAAGACAATAGAGACTTAGAATTTGTCGGAAATATATTTCTAACAACTTAACATCGTCAATCATTTCACTTATTACAGGAGTATAATGTACCGAGAAAATAGTGTATATTTGAATGAGGTTGTATATTACAGTAGAGTTTAGATTTTAAGCTCTAGATTTGGCTTGGCTCTAGCGCCAACCCACGCTTGCCAGAATGCATGAAGAGCCGAGCCTAAGATCTCTATCAGAAAAGAGCTTAGTGTATCGCGAAAATCTAGAGTGAGCTCATAAAATATTTTTATATAAAACGGCGAACATAATTATAACTATTGATTTTGAGTATTCCACCATCAACAAGAACAACAGCCTCTTAAAAGTTCTGAAAGCAACTATAATATTTTTTGGTAGTCCGTATATTAATGTTTTTCTAATTAAATTTATTATACATGCCTTTTAGTCCCGAGTCGAGCCTGACATGCCATAACAGGTGCTGACCCAGACAAGATTCACGAAGAGCTCAGCGGCAGTTCGAAAATCTGGCTATTTTCACCATAAGTGTACACTATATTGTTTGGTATTATTTAGTTTGTTCGTTGCAGTGCATAGTGGGTGGTACTGTGGTGGACAGTTGTGTCACTCTGTAGTACAAGTGCGCTGGTATTTGGTAAATTGTTTAACCAGTGCACGTTCTATTTAAGGTCTTCGAAGACGTGCAAAAGCAGTTCGTCAAGAACAGTAGCTAGTCGGAATAATGTGTCTAAAAAGGTAGCCACATGCGGAGCAGAGAATGACAAGCAAAATAAGTCGTCAGCGTCGTCGAGTCGCACGAATTCTGCAGCGTCAAGCCAAAACGGAAGAAGCGGAAGTCGGAAAACATCACCGAGCAACCGTAATAGCAACACCGCTGTGACTGCAGTTACGCGAGTGAGTCGCGAGCTACACGAAGAAATCATCGACCGAATGATTGAGAAAGCTCGCGCTGGTGGATTCGACTCGGCAACTGTGACCGGCGAGGAAAGGGTAAGTGGATGGAAGACGTTTACTTGAGGTACTCTAAAGACCATCAATAAAATTTCATGACAAAAACTTGTGAAATATTGATAATATTATGGTGCTAATTGTGCTATGCAATTAATCACCACGTATTGTTGTTTTGTAACTCGTCGTGATTCTACAATTCGTTACTCATTGTCGAGTTTGTAACTTTTGTACGATATGGATACCGTTCAACCAGAATATTAGGTGCATGTAGGTCTCTACAAAAATGTATGTCGCTTGCGGCTCGTTGAAATTCGTTAACGGCTTGCCCGAAAGCAATCCCTGCTAAAGTAGAATATCATTGAAACGGAGCAGGCGAAGCTTGCGGAAAATCGTGGAAAATTCATTTTGCATGTCGCTGTCATTCATAACTCATTTTCGGATGGACGAATGTCGGCAATTTTTTGTTCGACAGCAAAAATGTTAACGATGTTTCCTTTAGCTGAACGCGAACAGCTTCGACCCCATATTCTGGGTCAAAATGGCAAAAACCTGGTTTTTATGTGTTCTTTGCCAAATCTGGCAATTACGGGTGCCAGTCTTTTGCAGCCCATGTCTCACTGTGCATGTGTAACATTCTGGGTGCTTACACAATATAGATTAATCATTAGCACACTGTAATGGGCAACATTACTGAACCCTAAAACTATGTCCGTTATAGAAAATGAAGCAAAATCTACAGTCTTGAACAAAATCCAAGTACGCATCTCCTGAATGAGTATGTGTGTATATGTGAAGGAGTATAAATTGACCGAGTACTTGTGATCTTGAAGATTTTGGCGTTGTTTATATTTACTGACATTAGACCAAGTTGATAATTGCATGATCTATTATTGCCGCTATATGAGCAGTTGTAACTGTATGATGTATTGTTATAATTATTGTATTACCGATTGTCGAAATCTTGTGGATAGTGGTCGAATACTTGATTTACCTATATGTGCGTACATGATTATGTGGTTACCTATTGACTATATACCAATCATTTGATTAGTTCCTTGTATCATTTGCGGATAATTTCATGATTATTATTTACATATATACTGATCATACAAAACTTGCAGGACCTATTTGTTCATTATATTGATGATTCGACATATAATTAATGTTTCTGGTAGACCGGGTTTGGTCGGATACCTCGTGGTACCTTACCGGTCCCGACCCATCGTACTTATTCGTCGTATCGTATTTTGAGGTCTACATAACTGTAGTAATTATGAAGATATTATAAAGGAATATTCTGTTTATATGTATACTGCCGACAGGGTTATATGAGGTATATCGGGATATCTTAAGATCCCGGATCCGCCTGTTGTTTATATATTAAGCGATGTTGTAACTCTTACTGGGTATAAGAACATGACATGACGGTATTTGATAGAAGAGTGAACTTAGGTAAGTGATAAAAGATTGGTAACTTAAGAAACCGCTACTGCCATTAAGAAGGTGTCCTGAGTCGTGACTGTTCTCCGTGCAGCGAATTGCAAGTTCACAAAATCCAAAGTAAGTTCAATATATTAAATACCAATTTTTCCGGTGTTCGTTTTCATTGGGGAAAACAGAAAACTAAAGGAAATTAATTTTAAATTGCCATTTCCGAAACATCGGAATTGAGAGCATCGCTGTTCCGGCCCATAACTCCGGAACGGAGCTGGGCAGAATTTTGTGGTACAAAACTCTTTCCAAAGAGACCAGTCACATACGAATCCGTTCGAAATTCACGGACTTGTTAAGAAATAACTGAGCTTCACCTCGAAGTTTTGGTATTGAGATGAATTAGACATAATTGTTTATTTTATTATTTACTTAATATTAGTCGATATAAAAATTATAGTGAGATTCCCTTGACTCTAGGGTTTAATTTGAGCCAGGTATGAACCCGCAATACCCACTTTAAGTACAGCACACCATGAAAATTACGGCAATTTTTCCAATGGGTATGTAACCCATCGATATGTTCCCCATGTTGAGCCAGATCTAAAATGTAACTCACTGGTCCTTAGAATGTAATCCCAGCCCGTTTGAGGCTACTAAAGTCTCCGCTTTTTCTAGCGTAATCCAGGAGAGGCTCAGCCGCGAGCCCGGTCTCCTTTCTTCGTCTTACCCCCATTGTGTTTAGTATGAAAATGATCGGCTTTGAGGAGCCGAGTCTGAACTCGATTAGCCTCCTGGGTGAGAGATTACTAACCTTTTCCTATATCACACGCTTGTGTTTGTTTGTTTTCGGAAACAGGTCCCATGTTTACCTGTTACCGTGATACCCATCCTATCAGGGAATAACCGGAACAGAAATTTACCAGAATCGGAACCGTTTATTTAAACCGGATCAGGAACCGGAACCTGGTCTTAGAAACTTATATATAATAATACAGATGAAGGAAGAAAAGAAGGCATAGTGGAGTTAAAATGCATTAAAAATAACTTTTACGTTAAGCTTAATGTATTGCGATGACATTATTGTCTTTCTGAAACTTTAAAGATGCTGAGGAAGCATTTGTTTGTTGATCAATATGTCGGTTTTTCGACACACGGAGCAAAAAATGTCTTATTCTATACGCCTTTGCGTATAATGCGTCAAATTCAATGTGCTTACAACGCATGGAGCGTAGAATAAACACTTTCGACCTGTCTCCAGTCGCTTCACCTTTACTACACATATTACGTTTGTTACATGTTGCTCTGTAGGAAACTTGAAATTAGTGGTTTATATGGTTCTAAAAGAAAATAGAAGGTAATTTTTTGATCAGTGGTAAGAGACACTGTTTAGGATAGTGTTGGGCAAACAATGCACTTCAGTTTGATCATAATGATAACTTTTTAATCAGAAAGCTATAAATGAGACAAACTGTGATACTGCTAGTTCAAAAAATACAGTTCATTGCCAAGAAAGCAGTTTCTGGCTGCGTTGCAGACATCGTTACTTTACTTCAATGTGGACTGATTTACAAAGTTTACACGCGCACTGGCCGGTGCTTGACGCAATTTATGTTAGCCAAGCTTACGCTAAGTACTTCTACGTAATCCATACTCTGTTACTGAATTGGACCGGTTTTATTCGAACATACCCCGCAGACTTCTGAATGTGTAAAATAGCTACTACAATCATCGATCTGGCTTTGTTTTGTTAACAAACTCCTGCAGGTTAAGATGAAAAATTCCTACTTATGCACCCTACTTACGTTTCACACGGCAAATTGCTGAATTAATCTTTTCTTTTGCTTGGTTGTATTGGAACTTGATCATTCTATATATGGGCCTATGGGCCGTATATATGTATAATACGCATATGTTTGGGCCACACATGAAGCAAAAATGTGAAAAATTTAAAACAGAATTTTTGAACCGGAGTTCCGGTGTGGTTTTTGCCCTTTGCTGGAACCGCAATCTTAACACGATTTTCGCCGCAACCGGAATTCCGGTTACTCCCTACACCCTATGTTAGTACTTATATAAGTATATAATGTCTAGAATTATAAATATATATTTTTATATATGTATAGTTAATATTAAATCATAGTTAATATATTTACTATGTAAACATTATACAACAAACTTAATATAAAATTAATATATTTTTTCTTAAGTAAATTATAATTAGTATATATATTATTATAAATTTTATATTAAAATATACTTTGGTAATATATTTATACAGTGAACATTATGTAACTAAATTATTCTTAAATTAATATAGTTAGTTTATAAATATTGTAATTATAAATTTGACTTGACTTAGGGTGTTCTGTTTAGTGTATAAATGTTCTGTTGCTTGAGGGCCGCGCCACTTAAAAGGTGTGCAATGCCATAAGCGGAAGAGCTTCCCCTCAAAAAGTCAAGTCCTTGCCTCCACGTGGCACAGAACGGGTAACGCTAAATAGACCTCTGACGGCAGGCATGTGTTGGGCGCCTGCATAAAATATCTCTGCCCCCGCTGCCTTGTGGGACAAGGGTCTGTACCCAAAGGCTAAGGCTGGTAAACCCTGACAGAAAATTACCTAGTGGGTGACAAACCACGAAAAAAGTCAAATATATCGTGGTGGTGGCAACCTGAGTAGCAAGGTGTTAGGCATCATCAGGAGGGAATACAGAAGGGTCTGTGTAGTATCTACCGCCTCCCTGCATTCTAAATCTGTTCAACAGTTGACGGTTGGGTCGGGAGCCTTGATAACGATCCTGTGGGTGTCTCTATGGGTTGGGAAGCCGGCGGCGTGGTCCCAGAAAACAGCCGGTAACAGCATGAAAGTACAGTTATAAATTTAGTATTAAGATATAGGTTATTTATATATTAAGTAAATATTATATATAATGGTGTAGTATAACTTTTACTTTATAATTAAGGAATTTACTATATAGTAAAATTAATAAATAATTATAAAGTAAAATAGTAAGTAGTTAATTAAAATTTATATATTAAACCAACTTTTAGTAATATTAATAATTGCTAGACCCAATTTATGCTAGCCAAGCTTACAGCTATATGTACTTCTAAATAATCCATACTCTGTTACCGAGTTGGACCGGTTTAATTCTAACATACCTTGCAGACTTGTAAATCTGTAAAATAGCTGCTAGAACCATCGAGCTGGCTTTGTATTAACAAACACCTGCAGGGTTAAGATGAAAAATTCTTACTGAAATTATGTGTCCTACTTCCGTTTCACAGGGTAATTTTGCTAAGTTAATCTTTTGTTTTGTTTGGTTGTATTGGAACTTCATCATTGTGTATATTACTTATGTTTGGACCATAGCTGAATAAAAATTTCAAACAAAACTTTTAAACCGAAATCCCGGTTCCGGTATGGTTTTTGCCTTTTGCCGGAACCGCAACCGGAACACGATTTTCGCTGAACCGGAATTTTGGTTACTCCCTGTTATATAGTAAATTCCTTAATTTAGTAAAATAGTATATAGTTAATAATTGCTAGAATCTTGGTGACATGCCAAGTGTATGAATTCGGCGAAATGAGAAGCTGTAACGTTAACATACAGTGGAACAACTGGTTAAAAATATATTCCTGTTACGAAACAAAAGTGTAACTCACCAAAAAATATCAGGGAGTAACCGGAATTCCAGTTCCGGCGAAAATCGTGTTCCGGTTGCGGTTCCGGCAAAGGGAAAAACCATACCGGAACCGGAATACCGGTTTAAAAATTTTGTTTGAAATTTTTCACGTTTTTTGCTTTATCCTGTAATCCAAACATATGTAATATATATTATACAATGATCAAGCTCCAATACAACCACGCAAAAGAAAAGATTAACTAACCAATTTTCCGTGTGAAACGTAAGTAGGGCACATAATTTGAGCAGGAATTTTTCATAATAACCTGCAGGAGTTTGTTAAATCAAAGCCAGGTCGATGCTTGTAGCAGCTATTTTACGCATCCAGAAGTCTGTGGGATACGTTTGAATTAAGCCGGTCCAACTCGGTAACAGAGTATGGCTTACGCAGAATTACTTAGGGTATGCTTGGCATACATAAATTGCGTCAAGCACCCGCCAGTGCGCTTGTAAAGTTAATAAATCAGTCTAAATTGAAGTAAACTAACGTTATCTGCAACGCAGCTAGAAACTGCTTTCTTGGCAATGACCTGTATTTATTGAAACTGTGCGAGCAGCATCACAGTGTGTCTCATTTATAGCATTCTGATTAGAAAGCTTTCATCATTATGATCTAACTGACGGGCACTGTTTGTCCAACGCTAGCCTAAACAGTGTCTCCGACCACTGATCAGAAAATTACCTTCTATCTATTATTTTCTCTTAGAATCATATAAACCAATAATTTTAAGTTTCCTACAGAAGAACATGCAACAAACGTATGTGTACTAAAGGGAGGCGACTGGAGACAGAGCGAAAGTGTGTATTCTACGCTCCAAGCTTTGTAAGCACATTCGATTTGACGCAGTATACGCAATGGTGTGTAGTGGAAGACATTTTTTGCTCAGAATGTCCAAAAACCGACATATTTGATCGATAAATAAACATTATTAGCTTCCTCAGTCTCTTTAAAGTTTCAGAAAGGCAATATTACCACCGCAATATATTAAGTTTAATGTAAAAGTTATTTTAATGCATTTTAAATCCACTATACCTTGATTTCTTCCTTCATCTGTTTTACTATATATAAATTTCAAAGACCAGGTTCCGGTTCCGGATCCGGTTTAAATGGACGGTTCCGGTTGCTGGTTCCGGTTCCGGTTATTCCCTGAAAAATATTTATTAATGTGGTGTTCAATAATGCATAGACGCAGCAAAAGTGATAGTCAGATAAATAATACGTACCCTAAGACGGTTAACTCTACCTCATAACTGCTTACGAATTATTGTGAACAACATATGTATGTAATTTATGTATATAAGAATCTTAACAAAAGCATAGGAGCACAGAAAATAGAAACAGAATTTGCTACAGACCGCGTGACACGCGTCCCTTTCGTACCACTCGCCTTGTCTCACCCATTGATATAACTACCTCTACACGAAGAGATACGTTTAAATACAGGGAAGATTTGAAATCAGCACCCACGAAAACTGATATGAATTTATTTTGAGCCACAAATCTGGTAATATACCATTAGAGGTGGTAATGTCACAGATAAATATATATGGCGTCGGGCCCAAATTTGGCCTCAAGTACCAATTGACCCAGAGATTCTGCATCAAATCTGTTGACACCTTTCAGGTAGCTCCACACACCAAATTTCGTTCGAATCGTTTGAGTGGTTACATAGCTACACGTCGACAAAGTTTTACCAAAATTTTGGAAATTCGGTCATTTGCTAAAGTCCCCCATGCCCCATATGGACCCGACCAAAGCAATTTATATACCCATAAATAAAACTTCCTAGGACACGTATTTCGATATCAAAATAATTTAAATCGGCTCAAGGGTTGCCGAGTTATGAGCAAAAATGACCCAAAAATGGTCAATTTTTGTGGCCCCTGGGTACCCCCTTTGACTTTTGACTCTCTGTGGTAGGACCTGTGTGTGTCGAATCGGAATAAAACCTCGAAAAGGCACATCTAGAGTATTGTAGCTTTCCTATGAGCCCTCACATGTCTGTATCGGTTTACGCTGAGATAACGCAATCCTGTTCACAGAGAAAAATAAACGGACACCCATCTTTTTCACCATAGTGCGGTCTAGTGAGAAATCTTCGATTCCGAAGCTAGCGATTCTACATCTCCGAACCCAAAAATTTATATATATTTATATATTAAGAAAACTTTTAGCAGTATTAGTATTAATAAGTTACTATTATAATTATTATCTAATTTAGTGATTAAAATTGGGGAAAATTGGGTTAAATTTGGGATTCTTCGTTTTGATAAGGTTTTGGGGAATAACCTCTAGAAAATGGGTCAGAACGCCAGGAAAATCCGCAATTTAGCTGAACTAAGATCGGGACAAGGAATGGGGTGACAAATTTTGGATCCTCGTAGACGACATTCCTCAAAGTTAACGAGCGTTTTAATTACCCCTATTCCAAGGGAATGTTAGGAATCTCTTTTGGGTTGGGACTTCCACCGATTTACGGTAGCAGTTCCAGTTTTAAATGTAATTGGTTAAATTGAGGAAAGACCGAAGCCCGGTCTTATGTAAACGGCCTCCGAGCGGTTGGAGAGCAGAACCAAAGAAACCGACAGTCGGGGTTAATTGATCTGACTGATATCTATGAGTTAGACTTCGGTAGTACTAATTTGGGACGATTTTACTGTACGTCTCCGACACTACACTTACATAGCGAACCTATGTCGTCTTGCGTCACCGTCGTAATTATTTTGGCTCACGTGGTTTTGCTCGTGGACGATGGTTGGACGGTGGAGGAAGCAGCAGCCGGGACCTGCATATAAGTGTGGGTGAGGGATTAGGATGGTGAAGAAGTCGGAGACAGACATTTTCGTTACTAGGAAATTTTCCAGTCTAGAACCCTACTTTGATAGCCGTCGCCCCCTTTCTGATTGCCCGTCCCGTCCTGTCCTCCGTTGTCCATCCACCGTGAGAGTTAGAACCCCGAGTGACCGATAGGCAACTTTTCACTCTTGCCGATTTTCTATTGGCCCTGAGTTAAAAGTTTGTCACTGTTTGTACACATTATTGGGAGAACACGAATTCTCAACTCCACAGGTTGGCCGAATGTATAACGCATAAGATAAATGCGAAATTCGCGAAGACTTAATTTACATGATTCTCTGAGTCGAGTTAGGAAGTAGGAATTATTCCTGAGCCGATCGAAGTAAAATAAGGGTGTTCTAGGAACATATTTAAGATCAACACATACCGATCATTGACGTCGTTTTGATTTTCTGTATTTTACTAGGCTTTACTCAATGTTATCACATACATTTGTACTTGAACGGATCTGTACATCGAAAAATTGCTAGTAGGTTTGCTAAAACTGTGATACCTGGTACAAAACTCTTGGGTTTTCAAATAAAACCCTAAGGTTAACAAAACTCAACTGGGCATTTAATATTAGCTGGATTTGATAATAATCATTGATTGCCTGATATGAATTCGAGGTTTTTTCGTTTCGACAATTTATCGTTTTATCGTTAAAGCACCATCAAATTTAGATTTTTTATCGCAAAAGTCCATCCAAATTGACGAAAACGATCGAAGCCGTAGTCACCAATTTTTTTTGGATTTGGATAATATGAGTGTTTCGGCCGGTGGGAGGCGGACATGAGAGAAAATCTCAAGAACATGGGGTTAAGAAAGTGGGTGATGCAATCCATCCCCACACACTATGGACAGGCCAGCCCAAGACCATGCCCCATGAGCTTTTCCGGACTGCAAAAAATTTGCGAAATTTTCTTATTTGGGTTAAAAATATGCGAATTTTTTCCTTTTTTGGGCAAAAATTCTCAAATTTTTCCCTGCATGGCTGAGCGCTTAGATTTGTGTATTATTTACACATATGTAATGTTTGCTCACAGCTGCAGTACTTAATGATCTCCACAGATCAACTGAAGGGCTCCACATGAACTGAGGAAGCGTCCCCACTGGCTTTGCCAAATTGCATCCAAAATACCTGGGTGTACCGAACCGGGGCACCTGGCGACGAGAAATTGGGTTTCTCCCAGTGACTGGGGGACAGGAAAACTCAAAATTAGCATAAACAGCTGATTATGGACGGTTCAATATTGGTGGAAATGTTTTATATGCTGCTGCTCCTAAGTAATCATGATGATGCGTAGCTTTTAAGGCAAGTTACAATTTTTTGTGTGAATACTCACAATAAATAAAATAAGAAAATTCTTCTCAGAACGCCGAAACACGTTTGTATTCACTTAAAAACAAATTTTAAAGTAATTTTTATATAATTCAAAAGTCTTTTTAGCTTTAGAATAGAAATTTAGTAACAATATTGCTAATTTGCATTTATTATATCGTTTCGTGATGTATTTACAGTGTGCGTTAAAAGCAATATCTCCGGAGGCATCGGAGTATGGGAAGCAAAAAATTTTGCGACGGGGCAGAAATTGAGGGCGCTGTTTTTACAAGGTAGGACTTAAAACGCGAGCCCCCAGTTTGGAGAAGCCAGCTGTTCAGTCACGACTATCACATGAGAAAATGCATTGATTGGTATTTGGTTTTTAGAAAAAGAAGAAACGCAAGAGAACCAATGCCAGATACGATCATCCGATGGCAGTAGTGAAAACATATCTCGATCAACGAATTGCGACGTTCTATACGCGTTTAAAAGACGTTGGTCTGGAAGACGATGATTTTGAAAACCGTGCCAAAGACAGCCCGTTTGACGATTATCCAGTGTATAAAAAATGTAAGCATACGTAACACCACACCAGGCAAAACTTAGAACGCTATTCTGAATATATATAGCCATTCTGGTTGATACTAAATCATATAGTGATTTGAATGTGTAAGTGATATTATTTTATACATATTTTTTTGTTTCGCTACATTAATGTTTCTACTAAATTTGTGGTGTTTAAAAACATGATTTGCTTTGCACATACGTACAATTCGACATACAATACATACAATTTTTGTTCTTTCTGAACATGTATAATTTGTTTTTGTATAGTCTCCGTACTGGTTTGCTTTTTCTTGTTTTAGCTACAGTGTTTCTGTGCGCCTACTGTCCTTTCGAGACGCCCAATGCTTCGCAGTATCATGGTCATTGTCGACATCATGTTGGCAGTCATCGCTTGGATTGCGACTTTTGTAGTTACGGCGCAGACACACCCAAAGAACTTGCTCAACATATTTCGCTGCACTATAGACCGACTAATGAAATGATGCAATCGCAGTTGGTCGCTTCAGCGACTGCCGAATTGTGTTCCACCGGTTCACATAAGGAGACGAATACTGATGACGACGGTAAGGGATTTAGTCAGATAATTGAAAAATGAGGTTAAGTATGTTTGTATTATGTGAATGGATGTTTAAATTTTTTGTCCGGTTATAGCTGGCAAAACGCCCCATTGGAGTAATTTTATCGCTGCAAACTTTGTTGTCAGGAGGATAATTTTCCTTTAATACGCTTTAATGCAGGTGTCATAATCCAGCCATGCTTCGGAATTAAGTTGTGTTATTTTTATGGGACTTGCGCAACTTTCTACTGACACATATTTTTAAACTCGGTTGCTTTGAGACGAAGTTTAAACATATCCAAAACATTAATTAAGCGGATGCTTCTAGCTAGCCTTACTAGCCTTTCACATTCTGAAAGAATTTGGCAAACTTCTTTCCATGGTGCCGCACCATATTCATTCTCGGAATTTTCGCGTCGGGGATTAGGAATTTTCATATTTTTAAACTATCATAAAAAATGTAAAATGCTTCGCTTTGACTTGTTGTTTGTTGTGTACTCAATATTGTTCGGCATTGGCACTTTAAAGGTTGTAACTGTTTTTATAATATATCTGCTTCGTCTCATACCATTGTTAGTTGCATTAAGGCTTTCAACAATGTTGACTTGCTCGGTTACAGTGTAGTGTGGTAAAGCAGGTTTTTTACACTTAGTGAGTTTTCGTGTGGATTCCTGACGCCTTTTGTGTGGCTAACGTTTACTGTATTATTCAGTTTTTATGCACTTTAGACGATTATTTTTGTCAGCAGGTTTCGCAGATTTCAAGATTAAGTTAAGCCTGGGATCTCAGCATGTCTACACAAAATGATGGAATATATGCTTCTCATGTTATTGCACGGGAGAATCTCGAGTGGGGTTAGCGCGAAAGTGTGAATTTTATACACAAGTGAAACTGTGTAAAATGGAACAACTATTTTATATAAAATGCCAACTATTGCCTTAACGCTACTTTATTCTTGCCTAGAAAATAACTGTGGTGATTTGAACAACGCTGTGTAAATTCCTATTTGCGAGCCGTCATTTCAATTTACTCTTAGTTAGATTTGTTTATCATTACTGCATCAATCGAGCATTTCACTATAGAGAACTCATTAAAATGACTGTTGTTTGCACTCAATTTCAAATAACTCAAAACTCGCTCGTGACTAGCTCAGAAGCAATTTGCTCTAAAATATAACTTTATTATTGTAATATTGTTAAAATATCGTTAGACCAGCTCGCACGTTGTTAATGTCCGGTAATTTCTGGTTAGTACTATACCTGTATTTATTTAGATTGCGCCTACCATTACTCGGACATGGACCAAGCCTATAGTTGTATCTATTGTGGACGAGTTTTTGCATCTAAACTTGGTTGTTCAACACATATGGCCCGTCACTGGTCTCGAAAACGACCTGCGTCGAACGCAGAGATTATGAAACGACATTATTCGCCGTCGGTCGAACAACTTGTTGAACCAATGGCGAAACCTGGCGCTTTATCAGACACTGTGGACAAACAACAAAATCCGCTGAAACACCCCGGGATTAAAGAACAGCAAAAATTTTTCGCTAAAAACGTCGACTTGGTTAGTTATTCATTTGTATTTCGCTCAGAATATTGTTGGACGAAATAATTCTATATTCTGATATATTGATACAAATATCTCTATTCTCCAATTTTGATTGGTGATGGGCCTGTAGATATTACTTAGAATTTTTGTGTTGCCCCTTCTGAAAAACAGGGAACCCACTACTAAAATTTTGGATACCCCTGGTTTAATGCCTGAGTGTTCACAAAAATTTACAATAATTTCTAAACTTTCTATTCAGAGTGTAAAAATTAGTAAATTACGTAAAGTAAAAATTATTTATGACCTCAGTCGCTTCTGTTTTATTTATTAACTACCTTAGCCGCATTGCATGTAAAACTGCTAAAATTTGAATTTTTAGATTTTAAAGGCGCAAATGAAGCCGCGCTTACTCTCATTTCATTGTCTCAGAAGAAATCTTATGCCCCTGGTCCGAACCGGACCGCCTATCCACTCCTCTTGGTAATATATTTAACGAATATATTATAGTGAATAACGGGACTAGTAATCAGCCGGAATAAGTGTCTGCGGTTCGAAATATGCTTTATACACCAGGCTGACCACTCATATCCTTCCGCTGATCCCTATGCGCCGTTTTCTCGTCGCATATTTTAGTTTGAACACTTAAATTATTTGTTTTTGACTCCGAGAAATTTTCATCTCCCTTGTACGTAAGTTGCAATTTTAATGTCTGTTGGCATTCGTTGAGGACTTCAAAATTGAACGTACTAACTAAATATGTTTACGGTATACCGTAAATATAAATTTATCTTATATATTTAATTTTGATATATATCGGAAAACCTAAATATACGATATTAGATATTATACAGGCTTCTCCAAAGAGGAAGGGGGGGGCTTGCAAAATCTTTACTCTCTCCCATACAAACTCCTCAGTTGACATGAAAACTTTACAAAAATCCCTTTCTAAAGTTATTGTAAGAAACCTCCCGGAATCTTGCGTCATTAATATTAATGATATACACGAATATACCATATTCTTCAGAGAAAATGGTTGCAGAGTTTCGAGCATACGACATCTAATAACCAATCGAACAACATTTCTTTATTGAGCTTAGCGAAGTGAAGCGTTTTTGTTTTCGTTAGAGGGGGAAAATTCTATACCCTCTATTTGTCCGTCCGTTGAACTCCTCAATAACTACTGGGCCGATTAAAAAAATGTTTGAAAAGCCTAATATCGGACAGGCGCAAGACATACAGATTTTGTCAAAATCTGCTTTAGTTACTAGTAATTAACTAATTAGTTAGGCGTGTCAGCTTATTTTTAACATTTTCAAAAAAAATATTGCCTATTTTTCAATGAATAATTATTGTAAACTATTATTTTGGTGCGTATATTACATCTCGCTGTGCTCATTATAAATCTGGTGTTTATTACTATTCAGGCATGTTAAAAATTGGCTAAATAGTTAATTATTTAGCTACTTACTTATTAATTATTATTAATTAGCTAATTAAAGTACTCCGAAATGAAAAAATTGAACTTGGGGATTTTCTATGATGCTGATCACGTATATGATATTTCTGAAGCTCTGAAACTTGACCGTATATACTAATTAGTTAAGTAATCAATATTAGCTAATTAGTTAATTTTATGCAAATTTTAAAATCATCTTAAATTTACTGATTTTGGCACTCGGGGTCGCCGATCTGATCAAAGGCCGGTCTACAAATTTCACTTTTCGAGATACAGCAGTTGGAAAATTTTTCGTTATTCATTCTCACCGTGCTTCTTTAATTTGCATTCAAACAAGAAAATGTTTAATATGAATTTTAACCTTTATTTTGTACACTATCCGCATAAAGTATTCATTTGCTTTGAAGTCGCGTTGAAAGATATATTCAGAACATATATGCAAATTAGCTGCAGATCGGGCTTTTGCACAGATTCCTTCGGACAATACCGTATATATAGAATGTGTATATCGGGCTTTAATACGCATGTAAAATATAATAAACAGTTGAAACTATGTACCTACGTGTAGTCATCACCATCGTCGGTCGTAGATTCATTACACGTGGATTCATCGTCTTGTGAAGATTGATCGCTGACTTCCTCGACATGCGTACTAAGGTTCTCGAAGTAAGGCCAATAAATCTTGGGGATCGCAAGGCTGTGGCACAGGCTAATATTGTCAGCTTTTTTGGACCTATACACTGGTAGCGGAGCTGTGTCAGCTGGCTGCAATGAACACATAGTTGACTTGCGGGTACGAAGTTCCGGGACCTCATAGTTCTCGTACTCAGAGGTATAATCCGTAGAATAGAGGATTTGATCGGGTATTTCTCGGCAAAGCTTGAACCGACGTATTCGAAAAAAGGGGATAGAAGGACGGAGGTTGTTGAAAAAACGGTTGGCAATAAACCTCATATCATAAAAGTGACTAAAAGAAAGTTCTTTAACATACGTATTTGAATGGCTGCTTTGGCCTCGATAATTTTAAAACATTAATGGGCACTCGAATATTAACGTTTTTAGCGGCAGTTTCGATGCAGGAATGGAGGTGGTCACACTCCATCTGAGTGTGACCTGGTTTAAGAAAGGTGTGTTGAATTACACTTGGACCAGAAGTTGACCGCATTGAATAAAGCATTGCAACCAAAACCAAGTAGTTTCGGTTCTGGCCGCTGCACCAATCTGAAAATAATGTCAGTTCACTGATCTGATTAGGCAACCCGCCGAGATGATTTGCGGCAATAATGACTGAGCACGCGTTGGAAACTGTCAATATGGGTTTGAATTACTTCCCTTTGATGCTGAGTTAGAGCATGTTTTACTGGAGGGGCAACCCTTGGCGGCTGTGGCGCACCGAGCGTATTTCGATGTTTCAAGCACCCCCGAATAAACTTGTCCCCAATGTCAAGAGTTGCCATAAAAACTCTTTACAAACACGTTCCTGGAGCCCAGTTTCGTCTTTTGGCAAAAAAAATTTATATGTCTTCGTACGGGCCGGCGGCTTGCCATTTAGGACTGCACTAGTTCGCCGTTGAACATCAATTACGCTAATATTATTAGAGATAAATAACCTCTGGTTGCACTGTTCCATAGCATAATAGTCGGCTAAAATTTTTCCCTACGATTTTCTGAAAAATTTCTTTGGCAGTGTGAGCAACAGTTGGAGCAATGAATTGGACGCAATCAGTTGGAGTTGCTAATGTAAGCGCGTGCCTGTTTCCGTATTTTCCACTGCGATATCTTGACTGTTCGTTGGGCCGCAGGTGCTACGGGTCGTTGTAGATCGCTAACCACTTCGTCAACTAATTCGGTAGCGGTGCGAACACGGTTTGGCTCTTCTGGTAGCTAAAATAATTAAAAATAAATATGTTTATTATCTTAATGCATTTGACAAACTGGAAAACTGATAACTTTAAAAAGCTAACTTTCAAAGCATAAAATTTAAACTAGATTTAATAAATTTAAATTTACACTCCCGATAGGTTTCTGATTAACAATACAACTACTAAAATGTCCCCTACCTTAACGTAACATTCATAGATAAAAACCTTAGGTTATTTAAATTGTAAACAGTCGATACACTGTTAAGGCTGATCAAGCTTCGGAACATCTGTTAATCGCAGGACAGCCGGTGAAGAATCAAAGAAAAAGATTAAAAGGAAACAAGTGCATAAAAATAAATCAACACCGCGGCAAAAGACTATATTTGAACAATGACCTCGTTAGATAATCTATATTGGTTTCTAGAACCCGGATATCAAAATGACGTTGAGGAGTTTCGGATTGTGAATTTAAAAGCAATACAGGAGAGACTATTGTTACCTTCATACCACCAAAACCTCCAATTAAGTGTCCAAATAAGTAAAATAATTTTTTTGTGAAGGTTAAAGCCTTTCCGTGCAATTAACTCACCATATCGTTACTCAATCAAGTAGTAATGAAAGTTAACGTCGAAGCGGTGATGTCAAATCAATTAAACTACTAATGGATGACCTATATACTTCATCTACTGCACTACACGAATGAAGAAAGAAAGTGCCTTCTACGCGCAGAAGATTAGATGTACGATGCTCCGTCGCTAAAATGGACTATACAGGAGATAACAACGGAAAAAATACTAATTAAAATTCTACTGACACATCAGTGCCTAGCTGATTGAGAAACCTGAAAATTATGCAACATAAATTTACTACGAGTAAAATGTATTTACTTGTTGACATTCCACGGAAACTGTTTCGTCGTCTGACTCGTCGCTTGGAACGAAGTTAGGATCATCGCCGTCGGATGAAATGCTCGTATTGCTGTCGGTCTCGGATTCAACACCTTGCCGTTTCATATCTGCCTTTAATTCACGACGAATGAGGCTCGTTGATGGAGGAACTCCACTCGGTTTTCGATAGGCTTCAGTTTTCGTATCAGCATTGTGTTCGGAAGCAGGCGAATCATCGTGAAGTGCTCCATAGCTTGTATCTGCTGAGGGCGGCCAAACTATCGGAAGTTCGTTCGTGTTGAATAGAATCTCGAAAGCAGGCAATAAGTACTTGTATTCGTTTGGTTTCCACTGACAATATTCCAATGCTGATCTAACTGCATCGTTTAGAGTTTGTTGCTTACTCATTTTGTCGCTAACTAACGTAAGAATGTGGTCGTTGTCAAATTTTGATACAAGATCTTGCTTTATTTTGTTATGTTTGGGAAACCATGATATACAGTAGTATCCGTCACTATCACTTGACGGACCTGGTATTTCAGATGGATCAATTACTAAACCTGGATAATTATTACCTTTTTTATTAAGTTTAGCCCACACTATTTCATTATTTTTAAACATCGTTCTAAGAAACCTGGAATACAATTACAGAATTATTACTGTCACAGTGCAAGGCACTATACTTAGTTACTCGCAACGAGAGGAAAATGAGCGAGTGCGATCATATAAGCTTAATTTGGATTCTGAAAATTATCAATCTATAATTTCACTGGTCGAATAACCATTTAGAACCATCATCCAAAAGGCACGATCAGCAACAATAAAGCCTGTATGTAACAAACAAGTTTTCGAAAATCAACCCAACTGATGACGAGTTACTGTTGTCACAAAAATTTGGCACAAAAAACCACGAAACTTCGCACTCTTCCTTTAAACTATAATCTTCCAAATATTGTTACTTATAGCTAGTCATTTCTTTAGTCAGGAAAAAACTTGTGCTTGTACGACACATGAGCCCAATGCGTGGCACGCAGAGTGCGGAGAGAACGTAAATTTATTTCAAGTAGAATACATTACAGGTTGTAGTAGGATGGGGTCCAGGTCGGGTATAACCTCAGCCGTTAAAATATCCAACTGATAGGTAAAAATTTTCACAGTTCTATATCCCAAAAAGGCATCCTGAGCATGAGTGGTTGAGTCAGGTCGGTTCTGAAGTCCGTGGGCCGACACAGCTTGATAAAGATAAAGTCAATTCCTAAATATATTGTATCCATAAACTCTTGAACTCCTAATCGCACTGACGTATCTGTGTTGTGCACAGGTCACACAATGTACTATTGTATAGTGCCTCGGAGGTATAACTGGTAGATCGGGCATTTGCTTTCCACATATACAGTACAATTGCAAAGGCCCGATGTACACAGGGCCTTTGCTCAGATCGATTATTACATTATATGAGAAAGCCCGATGTACATAAGGCTTTTACTCATATACATAACCGATATAGGGCCTTTGCTATACAATGTTTAGTAGCTCTATTGATTGCAGTTGCAGTTCGGGCTTTTGCTCAGATCAACTAGAACATAGTGCCTATCGTTTCTACCGGTTATCTCAAAATTTGAAGTTTTACCGGTTATCTCAAAATTTGAAGTTTATGTTAGATCAGACCTTTGCTCAAATCGGCGACGGGCACATCGCTCTAAATTACATATTCAATACTCAGAATTGACCACCTAAGCGATAAAAGATAAGCTGCTAGCTTATTTACAGGCGAAATGGTTTTCCACGCATCGGAAATCTGGAGATTTTCATGTTGTCCTATGGTGGAAGAACTTTGTTGGGAAAAGTTCATTGTTTTGCATGTTTTGTGTATACTCATTTCAACCAGAGTGATGGTATTAATTACATAATCATCCCAAGGCGACTAACAATGTATTTGTTTGCCCCTTATTTTTATATGTTCTGGAGAATCTGATTAAAAATCCAACAAGACTAGGGTAGGGGCGAACGTGGAGATGATGGTGAGGAAATCGTTGAGACACGGGATTTGCTGATTTGATATGTGGCATGGGCCTCCGCCTCCGCACTTGAAAGACCAGGCAAATTATGCTGGGATCTTTGATATCAAACGCCGTTATCGCAATATTGTAGATATTATTATGTACATAAATTGAGGTGACAACATATTCTATAACTTATGGATTAAATTTTAAATAATTTTTTGTTATTCACATGGTACAAAATCAAATTTCTTTACACGTGACACAACAGAATGTCTACTAGCGTAATTTCACGCAACGATGTCCTTTTGGTCGGGGAGGGGGGTAAAATGGATATTTTGGTCTGTAGCACAGAAACGGGCAGGGAACTGACAAGAATGTTATTTACGCCAGGAAGCATCATTACTAAGCTATTTTAAACAACAAAAAAATTTTTGACCTCACCTCCGCCATAAGGGACATTCACATAGGTCCAAATTGACAAAAACCGCAGACTAATTTTACGACCTGTTTTTTCCGGATAATGGTGTGCTGGATGTTAGAAGTTGTGGCCTTACTTCTTTTTTGCGCAGAATTAGTCAGGTCTACACTACGTTTTTAGTTACACAAATTTCAAATCTACATCAATCCTGGAGAGTGGGAGCGGCCGACATGGAATGAAAAACCCATTTTTTAATTTTGAATTTTACCCCCCCCCCCCAGACCACGATACCACGCATGTACACTGGCGATTGGTATGCATGTACCATATTATTTTTGGATGAAATAATGTAGAGTGGATGGCATGAAAAAGACAGTTGAGTGTTGCTTCTAGAATTTTTGATTGGTTTTGAACGTAAATAAAAAATTTACCCCCCCCCCGACCACATTGTTTTTGCATGAAATAATGTGGAGTGGATGATGTGAAAAAGACAGTTGAGTGTCGCTTGTAGAATTTTTGAGTGGATTTGAACGTAAATAAAAAATTTACCCCCCCCCGACAACCAGTTACTTCTGGCATTCTAACATGTCTGGCAAAGGGAGTATTGTAAATTTTTTTGCATAACACTTCCCCCAGGCTAAACTATAGATACAAAAAGCTATCGTTTATGGCCGCTTTGTTTTCATTTAGTAACAGCTATAAATCGGCACCCCCGTATTTTAGAAGTGATA
Source organism: Trileptium ribeirensis (assembly GCA_030248225.1). NCBI lineage: Eukaryota > Metazoa > Nematoda > Enoplea > Enoplida > Thoracostomopsidae > Trileptium > Trileptium ribeirensis. The sequence goes on along the minus strand of JASANE010000200.1, from coordinate 50,580 downwards.
AGTTCGACTCAAGAATAGGCATAATAAGTTTTATTTTTGACATACGGAGCTGGGCCAAGCCTCATCTTGACCGCGCCGATAGGCTGCACAACATATATAATCACACATTGTAGGCTAGATTCAAACTGGGCCATGCCGGAGGCCATTTTACGTCAGATAGGCTGTCCATCATGGGGTGGTAGTTGTGAAGGTATAGCATCAGAATGGTTAAAACATTTACTATACCGACCTCAAATTCGTAATCCTTGACGGTTTCTGGTCATAGGGAGTAAAAATGAAGATAATAGGAGCCAAAATAGTCATTTTTTCTGGGACAAAAGGACATCGTAACGTGAAATGACCCACTATTTCGTTCTTGGGATTTGCAAACATTCTATTACATGTAACTCATATAGTGCTTTTTGCACTGTTTACTGCAATGTTGGGTAACGTTTATATTGTATTTAATTTAGGTTAATACATCTAGTCAAACTGATCCACCGTTTGTTCCGCGCTGTTCGGCAAATAATGGCAAGACGTCTAAATACAATATGCATTCGACTGGACACGCTATTAGTTCAACCGATAGATGTCAAGAGAAAGACGCGAAGCCTTCGCTAACAAATCGAGATCGTGTACCGCTACCGACAGATACACCCAATAAAGCTGGTAATACTGTCGATGTGTCATCGTCTAGAGCGTCCTCTTCCAAAAAAGTTTCTACCGACAAGTTTCTGAATTCGCGTAGTAGTTTATTAGACGTCGAAACGACTGATGATGCACCGGTGACTTCTTCACAAACGTGTGCACTAAAAAGGAAACTTGAACTACGGCATACTAGTGACAAAGTTGACGAAAATGGAAAATGCCCCTTAGGTGGGGACGTTATTTCTACAATCTGCAAGGTTGCAGCAACTAAAGAACCGGAACCTAATACTCAATGTCCACCTATAACACCCAGTTATTGTGCTAGCGTTACGGAGGAAAAAGCAACACAAACGTTACCGAGAAAAAAGGCTACGCGTCACTGCCAAAGTGAGAGTTAAAATTATTATAACCTGGATACCATCTTTCTTTATGGTTTTTATTAAATAGATTTAGTTTTAAGTATAGGCAGATTTAGTACGCAGTTTGCTATGGTTTTAAGATTATATTATTTTCATTTTCTCCGCTTATGTTTTTGATTATAACTGAAAAACAGGCCTCGCCACAGAATAAAAATTTTATCTGGGAGTGTTGCGCAGATCCAACCTGGGGAACCGGAAATACAGTACTCGCCAGATATGAGTGTCGCCTCTTCACAGTTTTGACCACGTCTCGAACAATATTTTGAATTCATCGAACGAATATCGATCTGCGGTACTTGAGTCCTGGTGTCCGATACTTTGGGTCATCTGGCTGTTCTTGTAATTGCTGCCTTTTTATCGCGTTTTTCATGTATTTACAACATTTTGTATCGTTGGTTTTCTTGCATTTTATTTACTTACCGGAAAGGAGTTTTCCAACATGTCGTACTTCATTTTATGCAGGATTTCGCCCTGAATAGTCGAAATTTATGCAGTAGTTTGGCGTGACCGCCGAAATCCTGGGGCAGCTCGAAAATTATGGGTCCCTCTGTGTAAAGCTGCTTCAGCGTTTTGCACACATTTTACCAGAGCTGCGTATGATTTTATTCAGCTATCGCATATACGTTCACAACCAGCCAATGCAGGAACTATTAGATACAATATTGTGTCCACAAAGATTGTTGATTACAGAATTGATAATTAATTTGTATGCTCTGACTCTACAATGTCAATATAGCAATTGGTAATTAGGGTCCACGTTCTGCACACTGGTTACCGAATAACCGGTATTATCAAAACATTGGCATGTTGACTCTCTGTGATACTTTTCTTTTTTAACTTTAACGTTTAACAACAAACACATCGAACTTATTAATATACATTTTTATAACTTACAAGATTTCAGTAAAGTAATCAAGTTATGCATATAACCCACATTAAGAATATGTGGAAGTAATTATTTCGTTAAAAGGTTCCATGTAGAATATCAAATGTAATTAAATATTCTGTTCCGAATTGTGCCATTCGAATTTAATTTTACTCTCCAAATAATGCAATACTTGTCACCGAATAAGTTATTTCAAGTTCGACTTTTGGGCTTGTGTCGGTACCTGGTTTATACTTAGAATTTAATTTATAAAGGGCTAAGCAAGCGAAAAAGTGAACGTTACGTCAAATTAGTCCTGTTGCGTTAATATACATTTTGTGTAGACTGGTTTCGGCATGGTGACTTGGTAGCGCATTGTTATGCGACACCTACCTAATTCATTCCTTAATAGTCTTGAGCTATAATTTGAAAACGGAAATACCAAGTAATACTAGTAAGTGACTAGTATCTCCGATCAACACAGAAGTATTTGTGCTGGTCTATAGATAACCAACTCATCGTATTCAGCCTACCCAAAAACCCATATAGACAACAATGCCCTCACACATACTATATTGCGGAATTGGGGTTCATTGACATTAAACCAATGAAAACCTCCGGAAAGACACGGTATAATACTATCTAGTCTATAGATAACAAACTCTTTAAAAACCCATGAAAACGCATTAAATATACTTGTTGAGCACTAGATAACCAAGGCATTGCATTCTGCGTTCAAACAGCGTATACATACAGTACTCGCCAAAAATGACCGTCGCATTTCGAGCGAGCGCGCCACGAGCGAATCTCGAGCGAGTAGCTCACTCGAGATTTCGAAACTATTTAAATTGATAGTAAATTCTATTTTTAGAACAAATTTATTTCGAGCGAGTCTCGACCTAGCGACAGTCATTTTTGGAGGGTACTATAGACCATTTTGATACCCTGCACGCAATACATAACCAAACAAATGAAAACATGCTAGATTTTAGAAACCGTTTTCTTCGATCTTAAAGCTTTTGACACCCCATAAAAAGGCATAATAATAATAATAAATTAAGTTGGATTCTAGATAGCGAAACTATGGTATCCAGCGTGCTTGATAACCTAATAGATGCTCGTTGTAAGGTTAAAACATGCAATAACATGTCGAAATTGAAAGAATATTTCCTGACACAGGTTCTACGAAGCATATTCGACCCACCATGGAGCGATCCCTCAAAAAAGTGGTGATCCGCAAAGTTGTAGATCTCGATGAGTTGATATGCAGTAAAGTTGTAGTAAATTTTGCTACTCAAAGCTGGCTAGTCCAAACCTCGGAAATTAAAGCCGGGGGCCCCGGTTCACCTGCCGGATCTTGCCGGGGGGCCAATTTTTTTGCCGGATTTTGTATCGTTTAGACGTCTATTTTTCTCAGCAGGGGGCTTTGAGCCGTGGGGTACCGAATTTTTGCCGGGGCTAGCAGCAGGGCGGTACCTTCGTTTTGCCGGGGGGGGGCAGCCGAAAATGCCGCCCCTTCTTTGGACTAGCCAGCAAAGGCTGTGTCGCGAGATATGTGTTGGGAAACAGTGGTGCCCGTCTGGCTAGATTTGGCAAAGATCCTTAGAAATGTGTTTTTTCTATTTTGGCTTGAAAAATGGATCGGAGCTGTTTGCGTTCAACCAAAGGCATATCGTCATCACTTTTGCGGTAGAACGAAAAAAAATTGTCGAAATCCATCCACCCGAAGATGAGTTATGCTTGATGGAAACAAACAAAAAATATTCATGATTTTTCCCACTAGCGCCCTCAGTGGAAACTCCGGTCGCTTCGCTCGCTCCCTTTGAAAGAAAACTTTGGAGTTTAAGTAACTATAGGCCATATGACGTCGATTCATTTAATTCCCAATAGCGGTTATTTTCAGCGAATAACGGTGTAGTGAGTAATCGCCAAAAATGACTGTCGCTTGGTCGAGACACGTTCGCAACTCACCCGTAATAAATTTATTCTAAAAGTAGAATTTATAAATTAATTTAGTTACGTAACATCGAAACAGCACTCCCTCGCGACTTGCTCGAAATGCGACAGTCATTTCTGGTGCGCACTGTAATTGTTAAATATACGTAACTTGCTGCACTGCGCGTACTGTATGTTACTCAATAATATAAAATAACATAATTGCTCTGGATACGTACCTAGATATATTCAACACATATTATTATCAATATTATTTAACAAGGCGTTTAATTTCGTAAGTGTTTATAAACAAGTTTTGGCTTTCAGCTGATGTATTGAAGGGATTATATACAATATTTTACACATTTTTAGATAGTTACATAAATATTAGAAGCTCGTCGACATTAAGAATTTGGTTAAATTAAAAAAAATTTGTGTTTATTGAGTCGCGAAAATCGTCAGAAATTTTTTACGGTCTGACGCCGTCGAACAGAAACCCAGAACATTTCCAGCAAAGTGTAGCACTACATTCGTAGCATCAAAGCACCGTTATATAAACTGCTGCGACATTTTCAGAAATTTTCGTGTTAGAAATTACTGTCGCCTTTCGAGCGAGTGCGCAGGCCGCAAGCGAACATTGAGCAAGCAACGTTATCACATGTTTGGATCAGAGAGCTAGCATCGAGCGGGCAGGGGTTATTTCTGGTGGATACTGTATTTCATTAAATTGATAAATTTTATAAGTCACAAAACTTGGAACAAAGTTGCTAAAAATGTAACACGTGGTAAGCATTTGCGAAAGTAAATATTAATTCTTAAAGGAAGCATATTGATTTTTGGGTAGTGCAGTAAATAGTTTATTATGTTATAATTTAAGGAGAGGAAAATCTCGACCTCACCAAAAAGTCTTGTTCACTCGATGCTTTGGCGAACAATGAAATTACCGATGTGTCGCATTATAACAATGCTAAAATTGATTTTGCTGAAGAAAAAAATTGCACTGCCTCGACTTCGCCACCAACTTCCAACCAGAACGCTAATCATTCTGCCGCACCGTTGAGTGACGACGACACATGTGCTGAAAACTTGCTGCGTCAGGCTTCTGGGGTCACGAAACCGTTATATAATGGCAAAAGTGCAGCTTCATTGGTAAGCTGCAATAAGTATATAATTATTACAGTGTTTCGTAAGCCATCGTTTGTAACAAGATTGAGCTGAAAAGAGTACAAAATGACTGTGACTTGATCGAAAATTTGAAATTGAATTGAAAATACTTTATTGCTCACCATTCCCTTGAAAAACTCGTTATGAAAATAGAATTTTATTAATTTTAATACTTTCGAACTCTCGGGCAAGCCACTGGCTCGAAATGCGGCAATTTCTGGCGAATAATCTTAAAACTTTCGTTGTATAACGAAGCATATCTATATTATAGCGATGCTGACTCCAGGACTCAAAGATTTTCGGCATGATTTCACATTCGTAATGTAGTTTGTCTTCAGGATTAGCGAACTTTTTTCGGAGCACGTTAATGTCGCAATTTTCTGGAAGTTATATCGTTTGAGCTTTGTATCATTTTAGTCTCCAACTGCAAAAGATCAAAATGACAAAATAGACTGTTTTTTCAATTTCACATACATACTGCCACGTTTGTTTATGAACGACCGGTACAACGTTCGTTTGCGTTTATGTTCGTTCATAAGCAAATGCAAAAAATTCAGTCACAAACACGGCAACGTTCGTTCGCGTTTCGCTTTCGTTTTTATACTCCTATTTTTGGGATGTGACTTTAATTTCAGAAATATTTGGAGCGACATAAAATTACATCGGGATAGCGCATGTAACAGAACCCAGCTAAATATCTTTGTAGATAAGAAAACTAATTTGACGTTTGAAAATCTGTCCACATTCCTGTCTATAAGTGAAATCTGCGTCGCGTTCCATAAATGACCAAGGAACTCGAATTAAAAAGCCTTGCGCTAAATTAATTTGGACTAAAATTGAATCAAGATGTCGAATTAGAAAGGACTATTAGCACATCAGTTGATTAGTATACTACAGTATCACTCAATATAGTCGGTTAAAACCAGAAGCTGAGTAATTATCAACGCCCTGAAACGAAACCACTTTATTTTAACCGTCTTTCTGAACAGTTCTTGTATAATTATATTGATTCAGAACGGAATTTACAGTATGCTATGAGTCTGCTGCGCTAAGTTCGTTAAATTCACAGCATTACTTATATACTTTATATTGGATATCTAACATAAAAATAAAGCATGAACAGCTGCCTCCAGAGAAAAGAACATGGTCAGTAAATATCGAAATCTTTACAGCTACAACGTGATAGGACTATCGCGAACACGAATGTCAAAATGCTGAAACATAGTGTTTCTATCCATATACTGTTCTCATGTTTGATACCGATTTCAAATGAAATATGGAAATAATACTGGCTAGTCCAAACCGGGGGGCCCACCGGCTCACCTGTCGGATTTTGCCGGGGGCCAATTTTTTGCCGGATTTTATCGCGTTTAGACGTTTATTTTTCTCAGCAGGGGGCTTTGAGCCGGGGGTACCCAAATTTTTGCCGGGGGCGGCCAAAAATGCCTCCCACCCACTTTGAACTAGCCAGTAATAAATCAATATGGTTGTAGAACAACGCGCGAGATGCTAAACGACCTGCCAGGCTAATCTTTTCTGGCTTCTTTAAGGATCCTTGCGGACTGTAGTAAATACAGTCGGGAAGGCCTCCAGTAGGAAATCAGGGGGGGCAAAGTCAAGGTTGAATGACTGTCCTTGTATATCGTGAGGGAGCAGAATCATAGGGAGTCGAAAATGTCCGTTGGACGGGGCAAGCGGGGGAGATAGATTCGAAAAGTTTGGAGAAGCCAGCCTTTATACTAAAAGGTGGGTCAAGCCACGAGCGCTATCACTAGAAGCAAGCAACTTTTATAGTAACAGATACGGTCGAACGATTTAACTCATCATTTTTCCTAGCATCGAAAACGTTTGTGTTCGCAGATTTAACACGTTACAGCATTGATTGGGACATACAAAATCGTGCCTAAATCAATGTCCCAGGGCTCGCAGCATCATGCCAAAATTCCAGGGATTAACCGGAATTCCGGTTCCGGTTGCGGTTCCGGCAAAGGGCAAAAACCATACCGGAACCGGAATTCCGGTTTAAAAATTTTGTTTGAAATTTTCCACGTTTTTTCTTCATCCTGTAATCCAAACATATGTAATATATATTATACAATGATCAAGCTATACAACCAAGCAAAAGAAAAGATTAACTAACCAATTTGCCGTGTGAAACGTAAATAAGGCACATAATTAACTTAGGAATTTTTCATAATAACCTGCAGGCAGAAGTTTGTTAAATCAAAGCCAGGTCGATGCTTGTAGCAGCTATTTTACACATCCAGAAGTCTGGGGGATACGTTTGAATTAAAGCGGTCCAACTCGGTAACAGAGCATGGCTTACGCAGAAGTACTTAGGGTATGCTTGGCTTGGCAGTGCGCTTGTTAACTTGGTAAATCAGAACATGTAACAAACTTATGTGTAGTGTAGTAAAGGGAGGCGACTGGAGACAGAGCGAAAGTATGTATTCTACGCTCCAAGCTTAGCAAGCACATTCGATTTGACGCAGTATACGCAATGGTGTATAGTGGAAGACATTTTTTGCTCTGAATGTCCAAAAACCGACATATTTGATCGATAAATAAACATTATTAGCTTCCTCAGTCTCTTTAAAGTTTCAGAAAGGCAATAATACCATCGCAATACATTAAGTTTAATGTAAAAGTTATTTTTAATGCATTTTAAATCCACTATACCTTCATTTCTTCCATCATCTGTTTTTCTATATATGAATTTCGAATACCAGGTTCCGGATCCGGTTTAAATGGACGGTTCCGGTTGCCGGTTCCGGTTCCGGTAAATTTCGGTTCCGGTTATTCCCTGCAAAATGGGTATATTAATTGGTCACAGATACATTCAAATCAATCCTTATCGTTTTCAGCATCTTGAAATAACTTTATAACCACAAGTGCAAAAAATTGTAACGTTTGGTTGAAAATCACGAAATCATGGATGGCTCAGGAGGGTTTTATTAAATACAGCACATTCCAAAACGTCTACATCAGTCACATATACACTCAACGAAGTCATTTTATCGTTTTCAGCATCATCGAAAACCTTTATAACCAAAAATGCAACATTTTATAATATTGCGTTTTGAAAATCCCAGAATCAGTGCATTATACTTCTTGGATGATGGAGATCCGTGGAGTGCATATCGTTCCAAAAAAGGTACATCAGTCACAGATACGTTCAAACGGAGGACTCTGTTGTTTTCAGCGTCCTAGAAAATCTTTGCAAAGGCATATGTAACAAAATATGAGATTACATTAAAAATGACGAAATCATTCATAGCTCTTGGGTGAAGGGGTCCCTGTGGATATAGTACCATTCCAAAAAGGGTGCATTGGTCACAGATACGTTCAAATGAATCACTCCATTGTTTTCAGTGACTCCGTTAACCTTTACAGTGACCATATAATGATGTTTAACTATTGACATAATATAAAACTAATATTAAAAATTGACATGAAAGGTTAAAATGGATTCTTTTGGAACCCTCGTTTTGTGACCCAATCTCTTTATAGACGAGTCTGACAAAAGGTACAAGTCAACAATGTTGTAGATCTTGAGACCAGCTGGACACAAAACATGTTTTGATACTAGGCCTGCGTTTTGAGATATAACCAAAAACTGATTTTTCCTCGGTCACAAAAATTGAGGCAGTACCTCTTTAGAGGGGTCGTACCAAGCCCCGTACGGCCAGACTTTAAGCTATCATAATCAAAAATTTACCATTGGCATATCTTCATTCGTTCCTGAGATGTTTAGAAAAAACTGCCCGGGCGGACGCGGAAAAAGTTGTCTGTGCGCATACAAATAAATGCTTGCTCGCTTCGCAATTATATGTACTGTAAAGACTGAGAATGGTGATAAGCAGGGCATCGGTTATTTGAGTGGTATCAGTACCTTTCTTTGTCGTATAATTGTCCTAAATAGCTTTCTTCCAAGCTGTTATAGCGTTTATATTCTTAGATTACCTTTACTTTGTTTTATTGAAGTATCCTCTGTTTGCAAATCTATGCTTCGCACTATTAACAAATTTTTTATTCTTCGACGTTTTAGATTTTTCATCTTAAATAAGATTTGTTGTATTTTCAGAACGATTTCTTGATGTTAGAAGCCCGAGAGTTGTTTAGCGGAGCCAAGTCGATAAGTCCGTCGTTGAAGAATATAATTTTCCGGTTTATGGCTGGTTCCCGAGGTTTGTTTGTGGCAACCGTGAAATATTGTTGAAATCTCAACTTATCAAATAATGCAAATGTGACGGTTTTTGCGCGGCGAGGGAAACTGTTTTGCCATACTAGCAAAATTATGCCTGGGAGGCATGAACTGCGAGTCCACAGTTCGGGACGGTGAGGAAATACGTGAGAGCAATTCACCCAGTTCGTTTGGAGATCCCTCCAATTATTGAACTGATGTACCATAAAGTATTATAACTGTTATCAAACGCCAGATACGTAGATGTAATTTAACGACTGACTCCAGCAAGAACAGTTTAGACTATGTATAGCCCACAGGAAAAAACAAGTTAGTGAAAAATTGCATATTTTTAGACCAACAAAAAATTTTCTAATTAGCCGCACAGGAAAGTGCCTAGGGGACATGTAGGGCATGTTGGAGACATGGAGGGCATGAACTGGGGAAAGCTAAATTTATAATGTGGAACCGTGGGGAATATCGATATATTTGTCGCTTCCACAGTCCTATTTGGAGACGCGAGGAAACGGAGCGAATGTGGCTACTCTGCACTCAGTTACTGTTTCAAGGCTCTAAATTGATCATCTTTATTCTTTTTAAAAGCCCTACAAAAACAATTGATATTAGCAATACATTATGGAAAACGTTTTTCATTTTGGAACCATTTATTTCTTGTAACAACGACCAAAAAGACGGGAACTTTTGAAATTTATTTATCGCAGTTTTCACAAAATTATAATTCCAAGCGTCAGTCTTCACATTGCAGGGCCTTTAGTGGATACATATCTCTGAAATCGATAAACTCACTCCACTCTAACTGTCTACATATACATACAATTACATCAGCTGAATAATATTTAAATTTAAATTTTACCATTTTAAGCCCTTGTACCGTCTGACGACATTCTCAAACAAAGCTTAAAACAAACCAACGTGTTTAACGGCCTGAGTAATAATAATGTAATATTACCAACCACCAAAATAACTCGTGATTGCGAGGGTCAACGGTAGCCTGTAGATCAATGTAGATAAAGTGTTGCTGTGATAACACAGATAAAGATTAGTAAGCCGGCATCAAAAGGTGACAATATTCATGTATTTGTCATATATATGCAAAAATTTAATTGCATCAATCTTAGGATCAACCGAAACCTAGCATGAAACAGTTTGTTGATCTAAAAGTGATGGTCATCATATTTCTTATATTGAGCATAGCTTTATATATTTGCTTGATGATAAATGACTGGAATTTGCGAAAGTGTCCACTCACGGATTGCCTATGTATCACTAATTTGTAAACGCATTTTGAGAATTCTTTTTGTCTGATCGAATCAATTTTTGTATTTAATGAAAATGTAGATATATAATGCTTTTTATTGTTGTTTGAAAAATTGTTTCGTTGATTTGTTTTAAACCCAAAGGATAGTTTATTTTTCAACTAGCAAACAAAGTATTGTTTTGGTTTCGAAAATATTTCGGTATCATTGATGTATTTTTAGGAAACATGTTCTAAAATATTTCTGTACATTTATTGAAATTTGATTAAAATGCATTCTCATAATTTTTTGACATTTCAAATGTTTTCGCTGTGATTTGGACAGGAAAAGATGTCAAAAACAATTATTGCGCATTTCATATGAGACTTTTTCCAGGCAATGGTGATAGGAGGGGTAAAGGGTTGCCGTCCTGAGGATCCGACACCTCGCCCCCATACTACGACATAAGACTAAGCACTAATCCCTGCCAGAAAATGAATGTCGGGTATCGAATATGCTTTGACAATTTAGAAGAGCATTATTTTTAACACATTTCCAAAACGTTTCGAGCAACATTAGTATCTTTATATATTAACAATCAGTGTTGGGTACGGGTACCAAAGAAAATAGCGTTCCACCGAATTCGGAAAGCCAAGAAACAAATACTACTAAAATTAGTTGAGTGCTGACACATGCATGCATATGGAAATAAAAAATTAGTCTTGTGTCATTTTACATGCTAGATCTTGTGTCATTTTACATTCTAGAACACTAGTGCCTCACAAACGAGGGTGGAACTGAGCGAGAGTGCTTTCATCTATGTAGTTGTCATTTTGTGTCATCACCATATAAATCTTGTGTATGTTGTATTATGCCACTCAAAAACGTCTAAAAACCTGAACCAATGGTGTTCTGATAGACGTTACAGAACGTACAATAATTATAGCTTATCTAAAGCCCCAGAACACGTCATATTAAATTGCTGCCGACAAACTAAATTCTTTCGGCACACCGGGTTCGCCAGCAGGCGAATTAAATTAAGCCCGTGGAAACCTCAGAAAAGGTGTAATACAGAAAATGCTGGATTCTAGATGACCACACCATTGCATTCAACTTACCGAAAAACGTATTTCGTTCTAAATGCCCTGATATAACGAAACCTGAAGGCAAACAATATTGTGTAAATCGGGTTTGTCCACACTAAACTCATTGAAAACTACTTAAAAGGCGTGAAATAGTCGTGATGAATTCTAGAGAACCAAACCATCGTACTCTACGTGAAAAATATATTAATATAAATAATTACGATATATTGTAATTTTGTTAATATTTGATATATTTTGATAATATATTGTTTATATTTGATATTCTCCGGGGATAGTTCAAACTCTAAACAGAATATCTGCGATTGTTGCAGATAATCCGTGTCCACAGAAAGGTTCTGTGATAACGATTAAACTTGGTGAAGTGCGTGAACTCATGCCACGATCGACAACTAATCGTGACATAACAGCTCCTACTAGTGGTGACGCGTCATCAAATTCCTCACGTCAGTCGATTGCTGAGCAAGGTAGCGATCAAGTTTTGCTCAAAGAATTGTTTGTTCAGCTGGACTATGACACTGGTGAGTGGCGAAAAATTACAAAGTCTCGGTGTGTTCACGAAAAATGATTTTTCTTGCGGTAAAACCGAAAACGATTATCCAAGGCCGATCTACATTACAAGAAGTACATACACATTATGCTGTTGCTATCAATTATTTGAGTGCTCTAAAATCGAGCGAGGCTTAATTTGAATTAGGTGCAGATGAAACGATTTTGATCATTTTTAGTTAAGTTCTTTTGCTTTAATAAATTAAGTGCTTTAAACAAGGTTTCCCAAACTGCTCCAAAGTACCTGTTGGAATCGAACTGGGGCCCCCTGATCGGACTAGAGCAACTGGGGGCAGCTTCTCTTTCCCACAGGTCGATCTATGGCACTAAAAAGCGAAAATAGCATAAACCGCTGATGCACATTAAATATGCAATTATACCGAATAACAATGCAGATTATACAGTAAAACACTATCGGCTGACAGCAGTTTTGGTGTTTTTAGCTCCAGAGGGCTAAAATTTACGGATATTTGTCCCATAAGGAAGAACTGTCGTATTTTGTATTTTTTGCCTCGCACAGAAAAATTTGCCTATTTTTAGTCGTGCGGAACAGTACCAGGGGAGAGCCCGAAATACCTGAGGCCTTCATCCGTGGGAGCGCCAGTTAAGGCGTTGACTATAATATAATCCTCGATCCCTACACTTGGGTACAAGTGCAGGTTTTATAGGAGTATAATGGTACGCATTATTTTATTTCAAAATATTCGGGCTTAGCCTTCATCTAAGTCGTTATCATTTTTGTTGTCCTGTAAAATATATTAGGTGTTTGAGAGATTACCAAAGTGAAAAGCACATTTTTATTTAATTTTAACATGTGTGTGTATATATTAATGCGGTTGACAGTGTGGCTGCAAGTTGAGGACTGGATTTGTTTCTGGAGGAAACAGCGTCCCTTTTGAAAGTGTTGAAAAAAAATTGCTAGACGAACTACTTGAGTAGTCAAATTTGTCTATTCTGTAAGATTCATGTGTTGTCGATGTGACTCCAACGAACATTAGGACTGCCGATCCTCTCAAGAATACCGTCGGGGCACCTCCGAAGAATTTGTATGGTAAGCTGTGAGGATTAATACGCCATAATTTATTTTTAATGTGAGGATGTTCTAGGAGTTTAGTGGCAGTGGAATGATGCTATAGAACTTTTGCTGATGTTGCGTGTTTTGTAGAGTAGGTTTAGAGTACTACCATAGCATAAAAAGATGTGGTGTTTTTATGATCTAACGGGCGTTATAAAAAGCACGTCACGTGAAAATGTTTGGATTGCAATCCACTGCCATGCCATGGTGTTGGGTAGGCTGAAGCTCAGGTTTCTCATAAAATATTATGCCAGAAAGATTGTATAATTTACATATACAACCACGTTCAGAAATAAATCAAATTTTTCGCGAATCGTCCACGAACAGTTGGCAAAATATTAATAGCTGTTTAATTGCTATTCACTAATTTTTCGCTAGCGATTCGCTAAAATTTTGCATTATTTCTGAGCATACCTGTATACGAAGTTATAAACGAAGTCCTTTAGTTGCGCGAGTCTAGGTTTTAAAGAGCAAATATGAAATAATTAAATGTCAGTAAACTCACTTTTTGTTCATAGCTGTGTGGGCGGCTGGATGTATTGATATCGTGCCTGTTATATGACGATATCATGGATGCCATATGTGCATAAAATACTAGTAACTCTCAATATGAAGGTAAACTGAGCCTGTATGGTTACTCAGCGCTTCTTAAATCAGCCCTGATTCCTTTCAATATTCCACGATAGCAATAAATCACCAGCTATACTGTCATACTAGAAAGGAATCAACTCACAATTTCGCTGCGAGCAAGCGACGTTTATAGTCGCAGATGCGTTCGAACGAACCAACTCATTTCTACTAGCCTCGAAAACCTATTATCCCCAGATTTGAGAAATACGCCATTACATTGAAACCCACAAAATCATCCATAAATGAAAGGGGGATCCCGGTGCATGCAGTATTATGCCAAAAAGGTTGTTTTGGTAACAGATGCGTGTGAATGAAGCATGTCATTGTTTTCAGCATAAATGCAAGAAATTATATATACCATTGTGTTGGAATTTACGGAATCATTCATAGCTCAAGGGAAGAGAGGTACTAAGAAATACATTATCGTTCCAAAAATCTACATCTGTCACAGATACACTCAAATGAAATCACTTCATCGTTTTCAGCATCTTCAGAACTCTTTGTTATAGCAGATGCAACAAAATATTACGTTACATTGAAAATCACTAAATCTTGCATAGTTCTTGCCGGGAGGAGGTCCCTTGGCATACAATACGTTTCCAAAAAGGACTTGTCGGTTATAGATATGCTCAGATCAATCGCTCTATCGTTTTCAGCACCCTCGAAAACCTTTGTAATAACAGGAGAAACAAAATACTGGTTTACATTGGAAATACGGAATCGTCAAATGTTGTGGTGGGTGGGACACCTAACATATCACTCTCGTTTTTAGGTTTCATGACTGGCTTTGTATATCGTGAGGGACCAGAATCATAGGGAGTCAAAAATGTCCCTGGTACGGGGCAAGCGGGGGTAGAACCAAAAAGAACCCTCGCACAGCTTGGAGAAGCCAGCCTTTATACTAAAAGGTGGTCAACCCACGAGCGCTATCACTACAAGTAAGCGACTTTATAGTAACAGATACGGTCGGACGAATTCATCATTTTCCTAGCATCGAAAACTTTATGTTTGCAGATTGAAAACGTTGCAGCATTGATTGGAACCTACAACATCATGCCTAAATCAATGTCCCAGGGCTCGCAGCATCATGCCAATAAAGGTATATTGGTCCCAGATACATTCAAATCAATCGTTATCGTTTTCAGTATCCTGAAAAAAATTTATAACGACAAGTGCAAAATCTTGTAACATTTGGTTTAAAATCACGGAATCATGGATGGCTCAGGAGGGTTTTATTAAATACAGTACACTCCGAAACGTCTACATTAGTCACATATACACTCTAGGAAATCTATAACCAAAAATGCAACGACTTGTAACATTGCGTTTTGAAAATCCCAGAATCAATGCATACTTCTTGGGTGAGGGAGATCCGTGTGGTATCATTCCAAAAAAGGTGCATCAAACAAAACTGACGAAATCATGAATAGTTCTTGGGTGAAATGGTCCCTATGGCCTCAGTACCATTCTAAAAGGGTATGCTGGTCACAGATATGTTCAAGTGAATCACTTCATTGTTTTCAGTGACCTCAAAAGCTTTTATAGTGACCATATAATGCTTATTAAAGATTATCTTAAAATAAAGGGTAAAAATGGGTCCTTTTGGGACCCCCTTTGGTGCCTCTCTATAAGCGATTTTGATGAAAAACCCGTTGGTCTGCAAAGTTGTAGATCTTCTCCAGGCGAACATTAAACATTTTTGATACGAAGCGTAATTTTTGATACAACTAAAACGCATTTTCCCTCATTCACGAAAGCTGAGGGGATGCCCTTATCAAAACCTGTATTGGTAGTTGCTCGCTCCGTTTCAATTACGCACCTGATCTAGGGTGGGTTAAAACAATTGAGTCAACTTGTCTAGGGGGTTAAATAGCCCTTTCATCCTATCATTTACTCCAACAAACAACAATGTTGCTTTATAACAATTTTGGTATTTTCACTTTTATGGGGATATTTTTTAAAGTTTGGTCCATAGCTCGTAACGTACTTCTCTAAAATGCATAACTTAAGAGTTGTAGCCCTTGCCGGTCGCAATTATCGGTCTGATGTCTTTAGCTAGATTTATAACCTAACATGTTGGCCGACCCAAAATGTCAAAATCAAGTTTTCAATTCGTGTCAGTTTTGTGAAAATTTAGGTAGGAAGTCATGGGTGCAGAGCGATTATATAGCGAGGACCACAATTTTATTTAATTTACACTTGATAAAAATAGCGAAAAATCATCAATCTGGTCGAGAGTTTATCCGACTAGCAGACGGCGAAACAAATTCTTCTACACTAAAATTTTTACATTTGAGGAAACTCAGCTCACTACGCTCGATCTGTTTCAATAATCTATAATGTTTTTGCACATCATATTGATAGTGTTACACGCCGTGAATACTTGTGGATCCGTCATAAGATGAAATCATAACCTTAAACGTGTACGTTACACAACAACTGTAACATAGTTCTTCAAGTATAATACTCGATAGTACTCACATTGTCTATTACTGACGTGTTTAACAAGCTGTTTATTTCAAACATTAATTTATCTGCTCTTTATGTCATAAATGGAGCAGCTACAATTTGGCATTTGAATTATTTGTATGAACAGATTCGTCGTTCCCAAACTTCAACATTTGAATGACACCCTGTAGGTTCCTATTATAGATGTATAAACTGAGTCCAGCAGCCGTGATGATCTTTCTATTATATGTTTTTCTGAAAAAACGACAAAAAATATTAATTTTTTTATAAAACTCAAAGAACGCAATATGGATCATCCTATTTTAGATCATGTCCAATGATCTATGTTACAATCAATACATTGGTGATAGTCAAACATAGCTAATGCAGAATAATTTTATGCAACATGTATAAATTCCAGACCGTTTTGTTGGATATGGCTAAATTTTATTAATCACGATATTTCTGTAATAAATGGTGAAGTATATATATATATCTCTTATTCTATATATTATTATCTCTTATTCTCTTATATATATATATATTCTATATATATATAATATTCTTTAGGCCTAGATTTGAGTTTAGAAGTTTCTGATTTGGCACAAATTTTCACAGCTTACAAGACCTCATATGAACGTAGGATCCGTGCCACTTTGAGCTCTTCTAAATAACGGACAGAAAGGTTGGAACAGTAACATAAAACCAAAACGTTGATATCGTCATGTATGTTTATGTAATATGACAATAGTTCCAGTCTCCACTAGTATATATATTGCTGAATATTTCACGGTGCATGATTATTTAGGTTATTACCTTCGAGAGCTTCCTGGGGTTCATGCAGACATTAAATAGAAACTGGCTCTTTTTCAGCTTTACGACAGCGCTAGTGTGATAGGTTGTGATATAGGTTGTGCTTAAAAATGGCTATCGACGGTGGGTTATTAATGTTGGGAAATAGTTGCCAAGTGACAGAAAAGTGAAATATCGTTTGTCATTATTACTGAATATATTTACCCAGGTTTTGAGTTTATGATATTCATCTTGTTACTATAAATTGGTTACGTTATAATACTGAAACACATTTTTATTGTACCAGCCCAAGAATACGCATGAGCATCGGGTTGTAAATCGCAACCTGGGTACTCCATCTGGCTGAACTACCCGGGTACCCGGCGCTAACTTTGGAAGTTCTCGTAAGCCGTAGCATCTACTCAGATTTACGTATTTGTGAAGTCTGAATTGGGTAGCCAAATCTGTAAATAAGGCTTGTGGGTTTCGATGGCGTCGAGCTAAACGAAATTATTTCCTCCGACCTACAGTACAATACTCCGTGCTGAAATGGCGGCCAAGAAAATCTCGTGAAGAACCACCAAAGGCCTGGCTCAGACTGAGCTATACCTTCATATGATAAAGAAGAGGTCGCAGGTAGAAAGGTTGAATGTGCTATAACGTAAATACACTGGTTACCAGCGGTTTTAACGATAAATATACACGGGTTCGTGTACTATAGACCTGCTTTATTTCCTCGTGCTGAGATTAAAAGAAGATTTGTACTGTAAAAAATCCATAGCCGTCGAAAAAATAAGCAGTGTTCAAGCTGTTTCAGCTGATTAACAAGTTATAATCCCTTAATGCATCTTTCAACATCTCCGCTCATGGTGTTATCACCTCTATCTTAATTTGCTATTAAATGTGAGTTTGGATCTCATTTGGGGTGACTCTGATAACTGGACAATACAGACTCGTAACTTATGTAAACTGAGCATAAAGAAATGCAGGTTCCAGCTTTGAATGCTGACAAAACAACATATAAACCTGTTGAATCCGACCGTCCAACTAGAGACGTCTTAGGAAATACATACCAACCACAATAGATTTAGAGATAAAAAAATAAAAGTTTCAATTCTGCTAAAACCCTGGCACGGCACTAAAACTTTACGAGCATTAAATGACCCAAGATGTTAGCAGCCGTAATTATAGCAATTCATTGTCATATTATTACCTAGAAACAAGCCAACTACGTTATTTTTTTACAAAAAGCTGCAGCGCCAGGTGCATAGGATGGCGTCCGTTGTTGGCTGAACCACCCTGCCCACGACAAAAGATCAAGGACTTTTTAGGTATATGTAAGTATCACAACTATGTCTGAATTTCCGGATCAGGAGAACGGCATTATAGTATTTCATCTATTATATATACGTAGGTACTGCTGGCAGTATATTGAAATTTAATGTTTTCTCGGCTCTTTATGATTATCCTAGCTTGTTCGCGACATTATTTATAGCTCAAAAAGTCGAGATTCCAAGTTAATTTTCAATTATCAGTCATCCTTTTATACCAACTATTTTCTACAGAAACCTGCGGAATTTGTTGTCATTGAGTATCGAGCGAGGCAAAGATACATTAGTAATATGGGCACATAAAAATTTTTCCGTCTTTATGTCCGATTGTCTGGTCAGTTATTTTTCTAAATTTTCCAGGAACTAATGATATTCTATTCTAATACTCTTATTGGGCCTCCTGTATATGGTCTGGCACGTCGTCCTATACCTATATAGGTTTGGTCTAGGAAGGCCACGCATTGGGTATGATATGCCCTCTATAAAGAGGGCAACCTCACAAATTTAATGACATATAAAGTGGGAAGGATGTTTTTAGTATACCTCGAATTTCAGGCTTCATATTAAAAATGTTACCTATCCTTAGTTGTTCGGTTTTAACATAGTTTTTGGCACAAATAATGTGTACTTAAAACATTTCAGTACATTTCACGGAATCTAGAGTACTATGGCATGTAGAATACAAAGCTCTAATGCTACCTACCAGCAAAGCATCTTGTCCTTTTTACATTGGTGCACTCGATTTTGGGCTATGTGCTATTTTGTTGTATTAGTTTTTGACACAAATAATGCTGTGATATGCATTTTTAGTTGTTTGTCAAGTGTTAGGTCTTAGGTGCTTTGTGGTCTTGAATATTTTAAATAAACGTATTCGCTACACCGCGGAACAATGGTTGGTGCTCCAGCAGTTGTGTAGGACAACGAGCGGTGTAGATAGTTATAAATGAAATATATTAAAGAAATGTTTAATTCTGTTAGTCCTTCCCCACGTAGTTTATCACATTTGATGCCGCATTATGAGGTGGTGCGCTACCCTAGGTTATGTTTCGGCGAGCGGTATCATGTGCGTAGCCGCTGGGTTTACGAGGTTCCTTAATCAGCCGAGCCACAGTTTTGAATAGCGTACGAGCCTCGGCGCCAAACGATCTATGTTCAAGCGGCCGAGCGGTAAATCTTTTGCAAACGTAGAAGGAAACGCATATAGAGAGAAAGCTAATAAAAATTTCAACGATCACTGCATTAGCGATTTACGCAAGGAAGTGGGATAAATTAAAAATGTGATTATGTTTGCGTAACTGTTCATTGAAATATTTCAGATTTGTCTTTAGGATACCAAACAATTTGTATAATATTTTACTTGGAACTTGTTTGGTCATTGGGTTGGCAATACGTTGGTGCCGAAAGGAGCTTCCGCTTCGGAAGCTGGTGGCAGAAAATATCTGGTGGGGTCAAATTGTATAGTAACAAGTCTGGCGACAGAAATTTTGTCGACAGTTATCCTAAACCATTGCTTTCTTCGTTTCAATGTAATTTTAAGTAGCAGAATTGAAATGCTATAGGGTTCTCTTTGTGTTAAGCATGAGCCTTTGCCAGAGGTGTGCAAAGGATTTATGTTTGAGAGGGGCGACTTGAAGGTTAACATTCAGAAGCGTAGCAGAATTTAGAAAGCTTCAAGCCACGCTGTCGGCGAAAAGGGGTGCAACAAAACTCTTTATTTCACGCATTCGCGGTTACCTGGCAACGAAAATGATCTATAATTGCTCATCCTATGGCAATTTTAGCAAAATTTATATATGTATATTTACTTTTATGTATTAAAATTGAGCGAATTTTGTATATAAAAAGTTCCTTCACGATGAATTGCATTACTGACGTAATTCTTCCTTTCTTTCGACAACAAGACAGATGAAATGTTTTTTGACGGAAAAGGGGGTCTAGACATCATAGAACCCCCTGGATACGCCTTTGTGTTTGAAGGATGTCAAATTTATGATCTACACAACAATTTGTGGAATTTCAGAGATTTATGCGCGCCAAATACGTGAGCTTCGAAAAGGTCGTGGGTGAGAAATGTGGGGGAGTGCACGGTAGGGTGGCGTCCTTTGGGAACACCTATGGTCTTGGCGTCGTCTAAGGGTCTTAATTATGATTCACCATATGTAGAGAGCGAATTCAGAGAGTCCATACACTTTAAAAGTCCATATTGCAAACGTAAACGGACAAAATTTGGTCAAAGATTTTAAAGTCTGGTATTAGTGACATGCGAATTGCTCTCGCTGAAAAGGATTTCCGTCTGTTTCAATCATGCATCAGCTTTTGTATTGCTTCAGTACACTTTTGAACTGCACTGCGTGCGGTAGCATTGTGTTCAGAGTTGTTAAATTGACAATTTTAAATTGTACTTTTTTCACTTTATTGGGGTGAAAACTGTGCACAAAATCCGTTGTGTCCAAAAGTCCTGCTCCGACTGCACACATATTTCGGTCGCACAACGGAAATTTCCTTTGACAATGCCATTCTTGGCAGTAAGATCAAAGAAATCTTGGCTGGCGGACATCTCCATTTATTGTGCTGATTAACTAATATGACAAAATGGCAAAGGATTTCCTGCTGAACGCTCAAATCGTGTAAAGAACCATATAAAATAAATCCAGCGATAATGTATTATATAATCTTATATTGAAACCAGCAATTTTACTATTGAAAATATTAGATATTGTGTGCATAGTTATGGTTTTGCACGTATATATGTATGCCGGCTACAAAACGAAAAACTTGGGGGATAAACATAGTCTATAAAACCGAACTGCCCCATGTAGTATCGGTGCCGGTCGAGGACAAATTCTGACCGAAAGAAATGTTTGCTTTTATACATAGTGTATTCGATTTCTTTTAGGCTTTCTTTTTCTCTTCACCGTTATTCTGCGCGCGCCTTTTCTTTCGTGGAGCATGAAGAAAAGATTCCAGAGAAAGTCGCCAGCGAAGGGAGGAGCTGCCTTTGGGGCCGAATGAACCTGCTTATTGTTTCATTGCTTGTGAAACATCGCCCTCACTTAAAATTACCAAGTACAATAGTCAGAGTCCAGGTTCGATTAATCTGTTGCCTTTGTGAGTCGAATATTCTAGGACTTACTGAAATTCGTGGCATAGAGCCTCCTGAGTACCGTGTTGGGCATCGTTCGAAGTCCGACATCGAATTTTTACGAATCGATATCTTGCAGCGTATAACCAACCGAGATGTTCTCAGCTACTTCCGTCCCACCAAAGGTCGTTTTGCCACCTGGCTGTGAGCACCCGCGGAAGGCCGCGTTTAGGGAGCCCCCGAATTATCCCGATGTAGTAAAGGTGCCGTAACGAAAAAACGGTGCACTGGGCATACCACAGGGCTAGAACTAGACTTGGTACACAATATATAAAAGATGATTTTAATGTAGTCAAAGAATTTTAACGTTTCCCTATTTCAAAAGGATAACCTCGGTTTAATGTGTGCTAACGTAATGATTTATGTAGCTGAAAATTATAGGCAAAACGGATTAGCTCACAGAATATTGTAGCTTGGAGTAGCTAAATCTAAATATATCCAGCTTTCAAAATTAATGTATAATGCATATGTCACATGTGTCGAAGGTGCGTCAGTTTAGGGGTTGACGGTCTTTGTGGAGTGGGGGAGGGGTATGCCGTAGAGGTAAATCTTTGAAATTTTAAGAAACTCACACTTTTCCAATTTCGAGTGTGGTGGGGAAAAGGCGGGATTTCGGAGTCTTCGGGTGATAAATTTGGCTTGGGAGAGGTCTTACCCTTAGGAGGTAATCCCCTCACCCTCGACCGTTAGCTAAGGTATAGGAATATTTCATTATTGAAACATTTCTCGGAGTGGTTTTTACCACACTTCAACCCAATAGCGGAAATTCCAGCTGATTTTAGGTTGAAACATAAAGTTCCTCAACCCCTGCTTTCGAAACAGGCACAGTTTATATCATAACTGCGAACAATGTGGGAACGTTTACCTCCAACTATCGGAGCCTTAAGCCATATTTAGCCCTCCGAAGCCCTGCACTTTACTCCTTCCCTTTCGTACAGAAAATAATAAGACGCGAAGGCGCATAATAAATTTTAAGACAATTAGCTGACGTTAGCTAAATTTCGCGGAAAATTGGCGCAAGATGTCAAATATTGCGAAACTTGGGAAAATTCTTATTTTCTAGAAATTTCTAAACTTTTACACTGAAAATTTCATAACGGTTACCCCCTCCCCTACGCCGCCCTAGCAGACGTGCCGTCTCACACGCCGACGCAACTTGGCATGGGCAACAAGTAGTAACTTCGTATCATGGTACCTGACGCGACGAAACAACTCCAGTTCCCGATTAGCTACCATGGCACCCGACATTAACTTTGGCAATTCTGGTAAACCACAGCTTTTACTCAAGTTGGCGTATCTGCGACGTTCAAAATTAGGTCCCCAAATCCGTAATTAAATATTTGTAAGTTGTAATGGCGTCGACTTAAAAAATTGTTTGCTCCTGCCTACTGTACAATACTGCGTACTGACATGCACATGGTGGCTAAGACAGTCGGCGGGAAGACCACCAAAGGTTAAAACTTGTTTAGGCTAAGTTATGCAGTTTCATGATAAGAAGAATTCATATGTAAAAAAATTTTGAATGCGCCATTATACAAATGTACCGGTCACCAGCAGTTGGGAATTTTATCACGATGAAGATGCACGAGCTCGTGGTAAGACACAAGATTTTTTGTGCATAGAGTAAAAGATGTTTTGTGCTGTAGGTGAAAGATACTACCTTTACTTTTTCGATAGATACGGAAATGCAGTAGTGCATTATTTTCAATCTGTCCGCTCCGTGCTGTTTTACTACTGTCCATGAGTTGGTGTCTGTTGGGGTGACTGTGATAACTAGATAATAGAGAATTGTAAACCAAAACTTAATCTATGTGACATCTGAGTCCCTCCAAGCACAACTTGTATTTAAATTCAGTTCTTATTTACGGATTACCATTGTTTCAAAAACCTGGATCCGACTCAAGCATTTTTGTGAGAAAATTCTTATGCGAAAATCTAAGTCTGCGTCATTTTATTTGTTTGCTAAATATAAATATATTATGTGTTATGTCTTGTTATTGGCTGCTGTCTGTGTAATACATTAAAATTTTTGAATTTGAAAATTATTGCTTTATATATTATAGGAAATTGTACCTTCAATATATAGAAATTAGTACCGAATATTCTGTACTAATTTCCCTACTATTCAGCCAATTTTTACTTTATGACTTCATTCCTACATATGAAAGGAATTTTTCTTTATAATAATAATAGGATAATAATATTAATAGGATCTTAGTAATAGGAATGATTTGCTAACTAATTAGCACGGAAAAATTTCCTACATCTAATTATCATAATTTTTTATAACATGATTATATTCCGAAGAAACACCTTTTTGGGTTCCCAAAGGGGGACCATTGTGACCTCAGAAAGTGGAAAAAATTTTCACGGGTATAAGTAAAATGAGTATTTTCTGAACCGCCTCATCGATTGATACCAACATCAGCAAAATTAATGGAAAAGAGCCTAATCATTATCTTAAGGAAATTTTGCCTTATAATGATAAGGAATATTTTCTACACTATATTAAGAAAAATTTTCTAAATATATTAGAAAATATTTCTTTTAAATACTGATACAATGTCAGGTATTAAAGGTGAGCATTACATAGGCCAAGAGGGTTGAATTTGTCGAGTTTAACTTCAAACAGTACCATTAATAATACTGAAAATGCTATTTAGAATCAAAGCGATACGGCACGTTCATTTTAAAGATTCTTTACTACTTATCAATCATGGAAATTTACTGTTGGAAACACGCTATCTAGCTTTTTGTAATACGAGAACGCAATGCATCAAGCTTCACTCAGATTGATTTAAAAATTTTACTCAAATTGAGTTAAAGTTAAACTCAAGCTTATGGTTAAAAACCGACTCAATAGTAAAAAATTTGACTCAAAATGAGTTAAAGATAAAGTAAAAGCTTATGGTTAGGAATGAACGACTTAGCAAAATTTGACAACGTTATTGTGTATCAAAAATAACACGTATTTTGGGTTTCCATAAACACTTAAATGGATCTATATATGCAACATTTTTGTCTTTCTTGAATTCCATCTTTGAATTCCCGAACTATAGCGGCCAAACATTGTTTTGGCCCAATGAATGTTTGCTGAACACAAAAGGAATAAGTATTGCGTCCTCAGCGTACCTATACTCTAATATGTAGTCAAATTACGTAATCTTTTTGATGACAGAAAAATATGATGAACATAAACCTAACTATAAATGAATTGCTACAGCATCTTAATAGTAAGGATTTCTTATTTCAAATAATATATGCATAATCAAGCTATGACCTTTTGCGTTATGATGTCACCTGGAAATTTATTAACCGGAACAAAGCTTCTTATTTACCTCTTCGCCGCGCCAAGTTGACACGTATACGTCATACTGTTGCAATAATTTATAATTGAAGTTCACCAAACGTTTCATTCCTATTGTGTAGCAAGTCCAGGTGAACAGAACATAACTAATTTGCCTTCGGCAAAATTGTAACAATTCACCACAGGACACATTCCTCGAATACATTTATGAGATTTAAGTCACCGTAAGTTAGTTTTATTTTTTAACTACTGAACAAAATCTTGAACTACACTGGATAACTGCAAAAACTTTAGCAGTCGTTTTAAAGTATGATTTTGCCGTTCTTACTGTTCTTTAACATAAGTTGCAGACACAACGGTCACCGTCATCAGCGATATTAATACTCAAACTATATTGCGCATTTACGTTATGGATTGCGTCCTGCGTGTTCAGGATGTTACCTACACGAGAATCTCCTAAAAGTTTGGTTTATATAATGATATTTAAATGAAAAGAACAAAACAAAGTTGTGGTATTAACTTAACTTCTCGAAATTAAACTGCAATGGTTTGTTGAAATGTGTTCTGGAGTATTCTTAAATGAGAATGGTTTTATCTACGCATAGATATTCAATGGTGAAATGTTGTGTTAAATACCATGCAACGTCCTGGGCATAATCTTTTTTGATCCATTATGCGCTGTTAGATTTTCCAAAAGCAGGGTAACGTGCTTTGACTTAGCTGTCTCCAACATTTCTAAGAAACGGATGATTTAACATAATTCTTATAGATATCAATAAGGCACAGGGGTATACCTCCAACAGAAAACTGTACTGGCTTGTCCGTCACGATTACCTGAAACGAAAATTTCTGAAACAAATCGAATTTTCATTTTAAAGTCTAATGGCAGCATTTATTTATGAAAGCCTTCCACAACTTCGTGACTGAACACAACTGAAATATGATTGAAGGAAAAATCTATTATATTTACTGTAAATTATTTAAATAGGATATAGCGTTATATAATGGTTAATTTTCGATATATCCAGGCTTTTACGAAAATGTAACAATACACTTCAACGTCATATATGATTTATTGCCAGCAAACAGCTACATTTTTTATTTCAAATGTAACATTTTGCACGAGGTGAATATTGTAGATTATGATAATGGAGAAGTGGTGATATGAAAAGAGTTGTAATTTTCTCTCGTATAAATTTAAAAACCGACAATGCTGTTTTGTTAAAAAGGCGTTAAGTCCGTGAAACTTGTCAGCTTGAAATTTTCGTTAAAAATACACCACCTAATAAATCTTTTACGAAATGCAGCAGAATTCTATAGATGCGAAATACCTTGCCTAGGTACCGTTATACTTACGTACATATAATATTGTTATGTTATGCTATATCTAATAGTTTAGTTACTGTTATATATACGAGATATTTGTGAATACGTCCACGTTTATGTAGATTTTATATTTATGTATATAAATATAGAACAAGTTATCTTAAGTGAAATTCATTTGCCCTGCAAGTTCGCGTTCTAAATCGAAACTGTGTTTCTTCAGGCACAAATGCTCTGAAAAGTGGATTGACCATTTTGGCCCCCTTCAGTCCCTGTTAGTTTTGCGTCGGACGTATAATTTTGTAGGTTACTTGAAATTAACTGGTTTGAGCTAACGTTTTCGAAAATAATTTTGTAACTGGTGGTGTGTTTTATAATTTTTTGCCAATTTTCGAAGACCTTATTCTCGAATTCTATTTCTCTCCGTGTTAGTGCTAAATGGCTCACGATGCACGTTAGGGCTTGGGATCTCGTATCCGCAGGCCGTAGAGTGAATCGCTGACCAGTCTGGTCGGACAAAACATGCAACATATAGACACTGCCAGAAACGAACGCTAGACACAGTAAGAGATTGTTTTCTGGATTTTATTTCAAAATATATACACGTAACAGGGCATGTAATAGGCAAGAAATTATCAAAAGAAAATCACTGATCAACGTATTGTGACAGGGCGATATGTTATCGCACAGACAATGACAAAAATGCTCGACACACTAACAGAGAGCGAGATACAGCGATGCTAAATCAAGATCAGGTTTTCACTAATTTTGTCTGATAAGTCAAGCATGCGATGCCAAGATCAGCTAGTGAACTCGGAAAAAAATATGTCCCATCTTGCATCGAAATTTGCTCGTTTCACAGTTCTTTGGGGAAAAGCCTGAACGCAAAGTTTGTACTTTGTCGGTTATGACCAGAAAGGCTAATGTTCTCAATAAATGCAACGCTTTAAGGACGGAAAAAACATGCCAAATTGAGACGGACAACAGCAAAACCTTGTAGACGAAACCACCACGGAAATGCAGATAGATAATAATGCTACGTGTATGGTAGAACACATTATAAAGTACAACGATTTAAAACATTTGCTACCGTGATTTTCTTATGTATGATTTCCAGTAAGACGCCAAACTAAAACTAACTCTCTTCCGAACTTATGAACTGATTTAATCTAGTCTCTCCTAGTGTGGTGCTTGATCGATAATGTTTGAGCTATAATGCTCTACTGTTTTCATTGCAGGACAGCTATGTAGCTAGTAAGTTACACAAGGTCGGACGCACTTATGCACGCCCCATTTTGCAATACCTAATACATCAGCAAGCCCGTTTTAATATCACACAATTCCAGATGTGACCAATTGCCAGTTCGTTGGTATCCCTATGATTTTATAGACAGACAAAGCGTGCCGCATTCAAGAACAATTAAATCTCTATACGAGGCTACAAAAGCAGTAACAGTGCTATGGCTGAAGCGGTGACCACAGGAATGCGTTATTGGTTACTGCAAAATTCAACAATAATTTTTGAGAGCCCCTTCAGGGTTGGACACGGTTGCGATAGCACCGTTCCAACTACTTTTAATTTGTAACGTTGACAACATCGGTTCTTAGTGACCACTTTACGTTTATCCTTTCCACAGCTTGTCCATGAATCGCTCTATGCGCGCAAGCATTTGTTGGTAAGAAGTAGGTCATAATAAATTTCGATCATTCATTATGTTATACCTTCGGAAAATAGACGCTCCTTACTCAAATTACTCAAATCCACCTTCCCAAAATAGTTTGAAAGTCCGTAAAGTTTATATTTTCGTCAAACTGTAGAGCTACTGGACAACTGTCAAACGGGTAGGCCGTGCAAGAGCCCCGCTTTTTACACGCTGGATTTATGATGTCGGACCATCGGTCTAACTTTGGTCTTCACAGAAGTTGCTCGGTGCCTAGGGCAATATTATGTGTCGCTCGCGCAATTCCTATACTTTTGAATAGAAAGTTAGACGCGCAAGTTACACGTTAATTTATTCTGAACTCCGAACACACAACTCGATTTCTTGTGCTCTTAAATTTTTGGTGGTCGAAGCGCCGCTTCGGCTTTTGATCTTGTCAAATTCCATCGATTCGAATCCATACTTACTCACAAACGCCTCCTATCCATGGAGCTGCATTATAGTTTGATCCCATAGCGTTGATCCTCCTAGAAAATACGTGAGTAAACTTAAGGTGATGCCACCAACCATTCTATTTTGTAATAATCTATATCGAACCGCAAACCCTTGCTACGGAAAAAGCTGAATTTTATTCGGCTTTTCGCTAACCGGAAACTGGCAAAATCAAAGCCAAGTGCTAGAAATTATACCTTGTTCGGTTTGAATATAATTTCAGCTTTTTCAATTTGCGGCAATGCGGTTCCCTAGTGCATAATCATTGAAATTTTGATTATTCAGTGTTCGAGACGAAAATTAATGCAAAAATGACGTCATAAGCAAATCCATCTTATAGTTAAGCTCTTGGTGTTCTCGAACAAATCCAGTTTACTTCAAATTCGACAAATTTTTATTCTCATAAAATTTGGATAGTTTTACAAGAATTTTCGTGAGTACAAAATGGGTAGATATCAGTTGCGATTAGTGTGGGCGCGAACAATTTTGCGACGAATTTTAATTGACCACAACGCGTTCCGTAACAATTTTTATACAAAATTACAAAACAGGATGGTTGACTGGTCACCTTATGCTTACTCGTGCATAAGATCTAAGCGTGCGGTTCGCCCAAAATTTAAAATTTCGACTGCGAGTGTCTACATTCGCTTTCGCCTTTAATTTTTCTGGTCGATGCGCTTCTTTGGCCTCTAATCCTATGAAGTTTCAACACCCTGCATCCTAAACTCTTGTCAAATTTACACCTAATTTTGTGATTTGAGCGCTTATTTTAATATGAAAATCAAATTTGCTGGTGGTTTCCCTTCCAAAGATAAACTCTACTCTCCATGATTTACTTGAACCGTAGTAAATTTTAGATTTCTTGGTCGAAAGACTATGAACTCCAATCTGTCCGTTGGAAATTCCGTCTTCGCACGTACAGGAGCGACGAACGACGTTATGGCACGGGCAAAATGCAGTTTTTTGTCGCCGATGTTCGCCCTTGGCTTTATTCAAAACTCATCTTAAGCCAAAGCCATTGAATCAACCTAAACAAATCGTGTTCAACCTGATACGACCGTACCCCTATATACCTTATGCTCGGCCAAGTAATTAGAATTACATAAACCTCGTAAATTCTCAATTTTACTAACTAATCACGCTGAAGTGAGGATAAACATTCCTATCTGTGCTCCGTACTTAACGTCAGTCTGTCTGGATACCGACCTGTGTTATTTTTCTCGCTGAGGCTAAGCCTCAGCCTGTAGTTAAATTGGCACCTAACTCCATTACGTGGCACCTAACTCCATTACGTGGCACCTAACTCCATTACTCCATTAATTGGTACACGGTCCGGATATTTAACGCCAGGATCAACCATACTGTTGTTGATATCAGTTCCCTAACGTACACCCGGAGGATGTTTCTTGCTCTCCTAAACCATCATACTTTGCTAATCGGAAAATTATCGTATCAGGGTATCGTTCCAGCAATCTGATCGACTACAGTTACCGCCACAACGTGCGTTGCGCAACCAGAGTAAAGTTTAGATTTCTGAATTAATGACCTGATGCTATTTCGGAAGAGTCTTTGTGCTAATGAGGAGAAACGTATTCTCAATTCAATCGCTTAATTTTTGCGACTGGGAGAGCCTCCCTGTTGTTAGCGTTTCCTATCCCCTCTATCGCAATTGCCTAGTTTACGCGACGTAACACTCTTTGGTCAGCACTACTATCACTTAAGTTATTTTAACATGTCTTGGACCTAAAAGGGTTTAATGAATTCTATAGATACCAGATTTTGTGCCCGCAAGACGCCGTAATTATAACGAAATATTGATATATATATGAATGAGTTCAAAAATGAATTAGATGCTTTATCATACAAAATCATGAAAGACAGCATTAAAACCGAAATCATACTAAATGAGAGCAGGACCATTTCCAAACACGATATAATTAACTCAAGCTCAATCAGTCCTAGAACTGTCTTTTTGGTAAAGAGCTTGGCCAGGGACTCATCGGTTGGTCGGCTCATTATGTTGCCCATATTATATACATATTCGGTATTGGCGCAGCGGTCTGGATTTGCCGAGGTGTTGTGCAGTTTCAAGATCGTATTTTGTCTGCGGTGAGGCGAATTTCTAATATTAAAAATTAGACGATGCAGGTAAAGCAACGATCACAAGTGCAATGACATTTTCACATTTAATTATTGTTTTTAATTGTTTTTTTTGCAGATCGCGTATATAAATATATAGCGGAGCAACGCTGCGGGTTTTTAGCCTTGCTCGTTGCGAGTGAATTTGGTACATGTTAGCTACGAATAAAAGTGCGTATTAAACTTTTTACTGTTCTAATGGATCGGTCTAAGGTTTTAATCACCGTATCTTCTGTTTAGTTCGAGGCGCAGTTGCGCTTATACTACGGCGTACTATCGGCGCACATTGCGCTAATATGCTACGACATACATTTCTGGCGCATTAGCGCTGAGACAAAGTATACAGGAACCGGGCGCTCCAGCGCTAGCACGATAGTTCACAACGCGCGGCGCAGTGGCGCTGTGATTCGGCGTTCTGCGCTATTTTGTTAAGGCACGAACGCTAAGGCGTGATTCTTACTTATCAACGGTCTAAATAAAACACAACCCTCAGACAGTGGCGATCAACCACGTCATTACAAGTATTAAAACCCGAACCCTTACTACCCGAACACTAACCACGTTTACATATATATGACACAGAATAACGTAATAATGTGAATAAAAGTTTACGCCTAATATAACATTAGTTGGAAAACAGTATCAGTGGCTTCAAGGAGCTGATATCGTTGAGTCTGGGTTTCTTATTTCTGATTATCAGATTTTCCATTATTCGGAGTAATTTGTCCTGATTTGCTTTGGTTTCGTTAACCTGCGAAACAATGGAGAAATCATCTACAGATGGTCGAACATTACATGAAAGCGCTTGCCTATATACTGCTGAATTTTGCAATTGGTCATTGTTACAGTTTTTGCCAGTGCGTGCGGACACGTCCAAATGCTCTGAGACCCTTGTTGCTAGATGTAGACAAGAACTGCCAATGTAGTCTGCTTCACAAGCAGAACAGGTATATTGATAGACAACGGAGGATCTGAGTGCGTCCGGAATTCTGTCTTTGAAACTAAAACAATGTTTTAATCTTTTACCAGCTTGAAACACTATGCGGAGATCGCAAAGCGGAAATTTGGAGCCGAAGGTTGTTGAGATTTGTTTGCTTAATCGGCCCGAATATCTAGCGAGATATGGTAATTTCAAAGCCAGAAACTGTTGTTCTTGTTCACGGCTTTGTTCATTTGTTGTACTATCAGCAGATACTGCTGTGTTGTTGGTATTGCTTGTTGCACCATTTTGGGCTATCCATTTGTTGATAAAACTTGCTGTGGTCTTATCTACAATTTTCGGTGGAAACCCATTGTTACAAAGTGTCTTTCGTAAGAACTGTATTTCATGGTGTATGACACTGAAATTGGATCCAATCATGAATACCCGATGTAATAGGCATTGTATAAGCCCGGTTTTTTATTTGGGCAGGACATATGAGTCAAATTTCAGTGTTAGACCGGTGTAACTAGGCTTTCTATAACTAGATGTAATAAATCCGCTATCAGATTTGCTGACTTTGACGTCAAGGAAAGGTATGCTGTTTTCCAAATCAGTTTCAACCGGAAATTTAATTGAAGCATGTTGTGCATTCAAAAAATGCAGGAACTACTGTGATTGTGTTGCATTGTCAAAAATGACAAACGTATCGTCAACATATCTCCTGCAGTATATGATAAATAATATAATAATAATAAATAATATAATATGAAAATCTGATGATCAGTAACAAGAAACCCAAACTCAACGATATCAGCTCCTTGAAGCCACTGATACTGTTTTCCATGAGTGCAAAAACAAATTAGGTGCTGTATCATACAAAATCATGAAAGAGAGCATTAACGCCAAAGCCGTACTAAATGAGAGCAGAGCCATTTCCAAACAACATGCCATTAACTCAAACTCAATCAGTCCTAGAATTGTCTCCTTGATATAGAGCTTGGCCAGGGGCTCGTCGCACTTCGGCTCGGAAGCCGGACATTGATTCCTGAATTTTCTTAGCTCGATCTAACAGTAACCATTTCAGTTACTCATCCAAAGGGCATAGCCCGAGAGGGCTCACGCCCGTTTGCTTACAACGCCTGTGCGTTCGGTTCCAAACGCTGCATGAGCGTTGAACTTTCAACTAGAATTATGAAATTATAAAATAAATCCACAACCCAAAGACCCGAAGAAAGATGCTACCCATCACAATTCATAACCGTGATCAACTTAAGCAAAAGATCTCTGAAGCCCTAACACAGGTCAATAAGCTTAAAAGTTGGATCTATACTAACCGCTTAATTTGTCATGAACTCTACCTAAGATCACGGGGACCCAGAAAGACCAGTTCTTCATGCGAAAACAAAACACTAGCTATTATAGCCTCGAAGCCAGTCAGTAGAGTCGACTGAACTCTGTGCTGCCTAAGTCAAACTGATTGTGTATTTTCGGACGTCACGTACGACATCGAAATTTTCTCCTATATTGTCAGATAGCAGAATTGTCGTCGTCCAATCGGAGGTGACCCGTTGTCCCCCCGATTTTTCGAGTGTATTTCCGATGACCAATCGGAAAAGTTCGCAACCTTGGTCGATTTCTTTCTACCGTAAACTAAAAGACCCGTTTGATAGAATCGAAAACAGTGGATCTCCACCTGCACATAAACTAAACCTTGTATGCGGCCAGCAACAATCCTCTTTTGTCATTCTTAAAAAATCGGTAATCGAACATTTTCTGGCGCTCCCATATCCATCCTGAAACGGTTTAAAAACATTTACGTCACGAGTTTCAAAGCATATGAATACTGTTACCGAACATTTTAATGAAATCGTTACGTTGTTATTGAACATACTTTTACAGAATTTTCATTTGAGACTTGTCATTCGGGAACAGTATAGCACCCGACCTCAAACTTTGTTAGCGCACAAACATGCAAACCTGGTTGCGCAGCGCGTATCGATTGTTCGCGAACACGAATGAGTTGTGCGTGTGCTATATTTAATCCAATTTGATTATAATATTGCAACACGCCACTGTTCGCGAACAGACGACCCTGTTTTGTTGTCCGCGAACATGACTGCATTGTGTGAGATTTTATTTGATTTAATTAGAAAAATGTTAAATGTAACTGTTCGCGAACACAAGAACGTGTTTTGTTGTTCGCGAACACTACTTTGTGCGTCAGTTACCAGGATGTAATTACTTATCACATTCCTTTTTGGTTAAGAGCAGTGTAACCCACACATCATACTCTGACCAAATGTTCGCGAACACAATATATGTATGTCTAGAAAATAGTATATTTACATTTAATGTCAGAATTTGTTATTAATCGTTGGCATTAAAATAAAAAAAATTGTATCTGCTTTAGCAATGTTGAATGTTACTGTTCGCGAACTATTTCGTGGAAGTAGGTAACAGCAGCTCGCGAACAGACATAATTTACCACCTCTGCGGACGAATATTGTGTATTAAAACATAAAGCTAACTAGGTCGATGAATTTCAAGAACGTTGAATATCGCTGTGTTATTTAATCATTTTGCTACGAATTAACAAAAGGAATATTTTAGTTCAACCACAAATTTAAATTTTGCAGCACGAAATAGAAATCTGACCGAATATCGTTAGCGAAAAATCGATGGCAAAACCGCAGTTTGTGTGATAACAACGCATTGCGGTCACCGATCGCTTTTTGCAGAATAGGATTATGGCTGGGCACATTTTAAGTTTACTGGCGCATAGTATGGGGGGTGTTTTTGATTTTTTTTTTTGTTTTTGTTGGGTGTTTGGTTGGGTTGGGTGTGTTTTTTTTTTTTGGTTTTGGGTTTTTTGGGCCCATACATTTAGTCCCGCGCTTTCTTTCGTCCTGCGTGCATTTCTTTTATATACTTTTCTATTTTTATTTTAATACTTTCCTTCAACATTTCATTTGTGTTATTTTTTTTTACTTTATATTACTTTCCTGTTTAGTAAAGCATCCATCCAGTCGGTCGTCCGTCCACCTTCCCCAGCCCATTCGCCGGCCGTCGATTCGTCCGCCGGCCTGTTTCTCTTTTTCTCCGCTCCTCTTCTCCCCCCCCCCTGCACTTCCCTTTTTTGTGGACCGCACTCAAGCCAGATCCAATCTATATTAATAACAAACGGTTTTATAGCGGCAACCCGAATATCTTTTCCAGGAAATTCGGTGATTTCCTTCCGAGTAGAATGTACAAAGCGTTGGCGATAGCGAATAACCCACAACAAGCACACCCTTTCTGTTTTTGAAGTGGGATTATGGCGACATGGATGATATCATTCTGGTCCCGAACTTTATCGTAGAATGCAGTCAGCTGTTGCCAAAGATCATTTCTGCCTATTAAGTCTATAGAATCATGGCTGTGGTTGCTTCCGTACATCAACCAATGGTTATTTCGCACGTAATGTATCTACAGTGATCTTCCTTCGGTATATATTCATTGGGTGAAGACGGCTGCTAGACGGCAAGCGAAATAGCAGTATATCCTGCAGACCCTATGCTGTTGAAAATTACTGCCGCATTACGACTGAGCTAAGTTCCTATGAACTTTGCGCTTTTGCTCCTTTATTTTGCAGTCATTAGGTATTTTCCATGCGCCACATAGGCAACTATACAATCATATTCAAACGGATCTGCGAAATATAATGTACACTCATAGCCTTAAATATATGTGAAATGCACAATCATGAATATGACAAGTTCTTCTCAAAATACCACTGGGATGGAACATCTCACAGACGGGGGAAAGCAAACCCTAAAGGGCCATGTCATGTGAGAAAATCTACTACGGGGTTTTACAAAATACCACGGTGGCAAGAAATCACAGGGAGGGGCAAAATATCGTGCCCTAAGGAGGGCGAAATCCCGCGGGACGGCAGTCACTCACGGAATGCGAAATATCATACCCTAGGAGGGGCGCAAAATCCCACGGTGCCAAAATATGTGACACCGGCCGTAGGATGAAGCCGACCGAAAATTTTAACGACTGACCCAAAGCCGGCCGTTACCCGACACTCTAGTCTATACCGCAGTTATCCGGACCGGTCTGCAAGGCTGAATTGCTCTACCCTTAATTTAGAAAAACCGGAATAAATCAAATATAATTTAGCGGTTATACTTACATTCTTTTAATATAATTTTTCTCAGGACACTATGATAAAGACCAACAATTCTGATTGTGGTTTGCAAATTGAAACATTTTTTGCAGTTTACGTTAAGTGTCGGTAATCGTCTTTCGTTACATGCATATTGAACCGCCAATGATGCCTACAATGAAATAGTCTGTTACGTTATGCAGTTACACTTTGTACAGTGAATCGCTACGCAGTCCAGGGACAGATTCTCAGTTGAGAAAATGTTTACTCCAATCTAAGTCCGTGGCTAAGAAAGACTTAAGTAGCAACACAATGACCACACCTAGATAGGGGGTACCTAGGGTAAGATGTTTGCAAATTTTACATGACGAGTGTAATATTCTTTAATAGTTTTACATTAACCAGTATTATTAATGCTAGGATGCCAAAATATTACCGAAATAGTGATAACTGTTGGCTAAATAGGGTCCTGCCTTTAAACTCCGATGTTCTAGAAGCCCGTTAACAACACTAGAGTGTATCTGGACAGACAGGAGCATAGCCAACGGAGGCATGGGGGCCAATCTAAGCCCGTTGTTAATAAAGACTTAAGTAGCAACACAATGACCACACCTAGAAAAGGGGTAACTACCATCCAAAACCAAGGGTAACCACGTTTGGAAATTTTACATGCTGAGTGTAATATTCTTTAGTTTTAAATTAACTAATATTAATACTGAGATGCCAATATATTACCGAAATTGGAATCACTATTGGCCACGTAGGTTCCTCCTTTTAACCGCGATGTTCTGGTAGTTCGTTAACACTAGAGTGTATCTGGACAGGTACGGGCCTAGCCAAGGGAGACACGGGGGCGTGTCCCCCGTGCAGCGTCTGTGCCCTCCTGAAATATAACAAAAAATGAATTTCACGGTTAAGTGTGAATGGTGCATTCAAGCTGCGCCCCCTAGCAGATTCGCTGCCCTCCCATGCAAAAGTTTCTGGCTACGCCATGTGGGCCTATGTCAGGGTGGACAGATACAGGGCGACGAAGATAGGCTGGACCGGACCGACCCCTGTGAAATAAATTTGTTCGTCACTAACAAGTAACTCTATCGGGATAGCAGAGTGTAGTGAAGCATAGGTACACCTACGCCTTTTGCGTGCGCAGCCAATCAGCTCTATACGTCGATATGCTATATGTGGATATCGCACAATACCGCACAAGTTACAACAAAACTAACACCGGCAATGAGATTCCCATGCCCGTAAACCCCCAAGTGAAACTTTTCAGCCGTTCAGAGCGTCAGAACAAATTTTTCGAGTTTTGTGTCGAGCAACCACGAGGGTGCCATACGTCAAACTCCATAACTACTCCAGAACCGGAGTTTTAATCGGAAAACAAAATACAGGCATCGGCATTTATCATTTAACTATAAAATAAAGCTAACCAGAGTAAAAATTTCGAAAGTTATGATAAAAATAACTTTGTTACCGTGAAGGGTACTAAAGTGGGGTAAAAAGCGCTAATTTTGACATCTGATCCCGGAACCACACCTTAAATCAAAAACGCTGTGGGATGAACACGGTAAGTCAACTATGCCGGTTCCAAGAGCATGGTCTTGAAAACCGGCTAAGTCGTTCCCGAGTTAAGGCCGATCACAGACACACAGACATAATTTAAAAGCTTTCATCCCTACAACGCACAATCTTCACTACGTTACACTACGCTCTGATAAATGTACAGTGCAGACAAAAGATACAATATTGTGACTCCAATAAATTGCTGGGCACTATTCTCATGCATATAATTCTAGTCGAGTCTTAAATAAGAGCTGCAAAGGTGTGCGTGTATGTCTGACGTGTTTCACCTCTGTGACAGCTCTATTAGTTCTTAATATTTCCTTGTGTGGACAGATGTTTTTTCTTAAAATAAAAGTAGTTTTTTGCATATGGACATATTAAGCTTATACATGAATTGGGCATATTGTTACAAAAGCGGTTCTGTGACAATGAGATTGTGATTTTGAATCTCTATGAGTCAGGTTGTTTTGCATCTGATACCCAAATTAATACCCACAGCGTTGATATCTACTGTAGAAGCTGCGCCAAAATCATTGGGTTAAGCGCCATTGATTTTTATATTGGTCACCCAGATGAATGCAGAAGATAGGCGGATTATGGTCCGGAAAATATATATTTTAGTCCCAATTTCGATGCCACATATGAAATCTCGGGATGAAATCAACAGTACACTCCTGTCACAGGACCCACAGCAATACAGTAATAAACTTCAGCCAAATGGATCCAACTGCTAAACCATTATAACAACTAAACGTGAAATATACACGAATCTTTGTTATAGATCGCGCTTTTGAATGTCGGCTAACTATTGACTATGATGTGGCTTTGAAAGAAGGCGACTCGTTGTGACGAAGTAAATGAAAATATTGCTCCTACTACAGATATATTTCTGTTTAAGATAAGGATACATCACATAATCTAAAAATCATTGAACTAAAATACATCGTGTTTTGACGCTAAGTAACCATCTGTGATGGACAATATGAGTCACAGAACTAGACATATACATGTTCGTCGAAATACGAAAATGTGGTTTACTTTAAATCTATGCATAACTATTGTGATATTAGTCTGGTTTTTATTGCAATGCCGCCTGATAACGACCGCCGCTATTGAATTTAATGCATCCGCCAGCGACATAACACAAATTAGCTTTAACAATAGCAACTTAGAATACATCGATTTAGATATATCAGCACAACAATCTTCTAAACTCGATGCAGTGATCACGACAGATTCTAGCCCAACCGACGATGAAAGCGATTCTGTACCGCAATGGATGCTCAGAGGGATTGGTAAGCATATGTTTAGTGTAGAGCTGTAGTCGATTTAGCCAAACTGATGGTAGAAAATATCTAGTTGAAACTATATATAACAAAAATATTGAATTGAAAATTCCAGTACAAAATGAACTAAAGTTTTGAAAATTTAGTTATTTTACTTTACGCCGCGTTTCGATGAACTAGGTATCGACAGGCGGTGGAATTATGGCGCTATATTCCGTTGAATTAAAATTAACCAGCGAGATGGCGACAGAGAAGGCATTGCAAACACTGATTTTAAATGTATCAGTGCAAGTTCTTTCAAAAACGGTATTAGTTTTTTCATGTTGAATATTATGCGTTAAAATCAGTTAACCAATCGTTCTATTATGGTTTTATATAGCAAAATTATATAATTGGGAAGCAATTGCAAATGTGACTGAATTTTATTTATATAAAATTGGATCAACTGTCTGGTTTACATATAGATATAAATGTAGGAGAAGCATTTTCCAAATCCAAATTTTAGATACATCTTTGCTGTTATGATTTTTGCATTGTAATACGTTATCAGAAATTTGTACAACGTACAGAAGTTAAGTGCCGGACTGCAACAGCTGTTAGTACTTCTGCGGGGGGGATAGTTGACCAAACAGTGTATTTTGATCGGCCATGAAAATTTTGGTGTATAAAATCCAGTTTTGAAGGAATATTTCTGATTTGGCGAGAACTTTCACAGAAATTATTTCTATTCAAGAGCATACCAATGTTGCATAATATCTTTAACATGACGATGTTTTGCTACTGTCTAAAATGAGTGCCAGTTTTGCTGCAATCGTTCCTACAAGCTGATAAAAACCTTGTCTGATACGTCATTTGGGGGAATATATAAGTTAGAGTTAAAATTTCATTATAGATAATATTTTGCATCTCCTCGTGCTGGAAATGATAGGTTTGAAGACTCGATTTTATGCAAAAAATCGGTCACGATTTTATTTTAATATTTATCGGTTTATATGAAAATGTCATCAGGTACTTGGGTTTATACTATAAAAAGCAACAATATCTTTTTGGCGAATCACTATCGACAGTAAGGCCCACTTCTAAGCTAATATCAGTTTAGACCAACGCACACGTCTTGAAATATATATTGACTTGTTCTAAAGACAACGGGTGCTGTAGAAAGCCGATTACGTATATAATTCATAGCAGCATCAAGATTTGGTCACTTCCGTGAAAAGTTATTTACGTTCCACTGCGGTGGTCAATCGAACGCTGTGTGAAATATGAGATACATATATTGTTTGGCTGAAAAATTTAATATTTCTAAAAAAATAGGAATTATGGAGATACTTGTGGCTGATTGTTTGTGGAAGAGATTAATTAAAAATTCGCCTATCGCACATTTAAGCTTATTCTTTATGTATGCGTTATAGGCCATTTGATTTTTGTATTGGGTGCAATATCTTCATTGGAACTGAGACAACTCAAGTTTTCATTACAGAAATAGGGTATGATGATAACAAATGTGGATCGTGGACATCATGGTCGTACGTAGAAGAGTGTGTTTGGCCTGTACGGCAACAATATTTTCAGCTTCCATCAAGTTGCACAGGACTTCCAATTTCAACCCGTATTTTGCCAAATATACTGCGAACTGTAAGTGCTTCTAAATATTGATTCATAATATAAAACATCACACGTTATCGTTTTATATTATTCAATGTTCATGAAATGTAATGCTGCTGTGAATAAACTTTTGCTGCGGAAATTTATACTCTGCAGAATAATGCTAACTAGCAAATTAATAAATATTTGCACC
Organism: Trileptium ribeirensis; assembly: GCA_030248225.1. Classification (NCBI taxonomy): domain Eukaryota; kingdom Metazoa; phylum Nematoda; class Enoplea; order Enoplida; family Thoracostomopsidae; genus Trileptium; species Trileptium ribeirensis. Next base: position 10,420 of record JASANE010000200.1, on the reverse strand, counting down.
GATTCTTTACTTCATGCTCATTGGCCTTCTTTTTCTCTTCTCATTTGCTTTTTCAGTATGCCTCGATTTTGCGACAGTGTTCGTGTCCTGTGCCGAGATATTGCATCTAGCTACGCTCTGTACATGCACTTTTTGATCTTTATTGGATGTTCGTATTTTGCTCCATCCTCTGTAAACCCGCAAATCGTCGAAAGCTTGCATGAGCTCAAGCACCATAGTTAGATTAAGGCAGTACAGCAATGCATGTATTTGCATTGTTCCATGGATAACATTTGTGGTGAATTTTCCGGCGACTAACATAACAGATTTCAGGTTTACAGATCTTTTGGGCTAGCTTTTATAGGACCTAGTCAGTGTACTGTCCAGATTGAACCCATCAATCTAAATATAAGACGTTAGAGCACGAATATAGATGATTGGTAGCTGGTATTTCGGTTTTATCTTTTGAACGTACCATCCTTGCATTTGGTATATACTGCAAGTAACTTCATGTGATGAAGATAATTCCCAAATAGCCTTGGGAAACAATTGACGATGTTTGTAGATAAGGCAAACAATGATCAATGAAAATCGTTAACTTAATGATCTTAACACTTATAAAATGGTATTACCCTGGGCTGTCTGCTGCATATATACTTACCATAGATGTTCAAGGTTCGCCTGCTCAGATGACTACATGGTTCCGGTGGGGGAAGATAGATACGCACGAAGGGAATCACGGGTTGTGTAAATTTTGAAAATTTTTCTGCTCATAATTTTCCCCATTTTGCTCTAAGTTTACCAGGCTTTTGTCAATTTCCACTATTTTTACTTAAAGTTTCCCCAACATGTGTTAATTTTGTGAATTTTTGTACAAATTTCAGGGGTTACGGGTAGGCCTTCATCGAGGGCGAAACTTCAGGATATAAATACGACTTGAAGGGGGTTCGACAAATTAAATATTTCGTGAATTAGCTATGTATTTGTTTAGATTTCTAGTATTTCAGCATCTCTCACTGAAAGACGCATCACCATAAATTGCGCTCTGTAAACACAGTTCAATTTGCATTACACTATATTTTTACCGCAGTTATTACCATTAACACAACCTTAAAAGATGTGTTGTAACCGCAGTTCCGTAACTGTTTATATTTGCCCGAACATAATTGCATTCATAGACAGAAGGCAATATTAAAACCACACATAATGTATGATCCTACACTATTTATGCTTTTTCGTCGTAAAGTCTAACTGTAACAGGGTCGTTCCGACCCTGTCACGGATTTTAGGATGTTCACACCCAAAATTGGACTGGGATGCGTTGGGATAGAGCTGGTCGTACTTACAAGGGACGTTTCATGCCAGCAGACATTCTGTATAAAACTATTGACTTTAATATTTTGTGTAAAAGTATGTGGTTTAAAATTTTGTGTAAAAGTATGTGGTTTAAAATTTTGTGTAAAAGTATGTGATTTAATAGTTTGTGTAAAAGTATGCGATTTAATATTTTGTGTAAAAGTATGAGATTTAATGTTTTGTGTAAAAGTATGCGATTTAATATTTTGTGTAAGGGTATGCGATTTAACATTTTGTGTAAAAGTATGAGATTTAATATTTTGTGTAAAAGTATGCGATTTAATATTTTGTGTAAAAGTATGAGATTTAATAGTTTGTGTAAAAGTATGCGATTTAATATTTTGTGTAAAAGTATGCGATTCAATATTTTGTATATATATGGGTTGTCCGGGGGAAAATATGTATTGTTATCAAAAGTATACGTTCCATTGAATAGACACATTTATATTAGAACCGCAGAATTTCACACCTCGGCCGTCACAGATCCCGTAGTTTAGGTTATCTAATATAGAACTGCGCGAAAACAGGTCTTGTGGGCCAATGCTAGGTATGACAGCGCCATTATTATACATTTGCAAGCTCAAGAGATATTGGATCTTAGCCATCTCAGTATTTTAACACACTGGAGGTATCTGAAAATAATAATTACGCGAATGATCTAAAATTTTCCTGGTGTCTCTGAGGTGGAACATATAAAATTTCTCTTCAATCCAGTTAATAGAAGCTTAGTTCGTAGACGTATGAACCTGACGCAACATTTTTTGAAAAGGACTGTTGCGTTACAGTTAGTAGAAACATTGTCGATTTCAAATACCATTGAAATTAATGCTACACTGAGCGATAGTCACTTCTGCTGAGTACGACATACACAACAGCTAATGCAAGCCATAAGTTGTTATTAAATCTGCTACGTAACAACATGACTTATTTTATTTCCAATACTCTACCAATAAAGTAACGAAAACATCTAGCAGTTCCAACCATAGAAACATGCCAAATTAAAAACGAAACGTATGGTATCTTTCAAGGTAACGAAAATAATTGAAACTGAGCGAGCGTAGCAACTACCGTAGTTTCCTAAAATACCGTGTAACCTGACAAAAAATTTTTTATCCGTCTGTTGGTCGCGCAACAACTGCTCACCAAATCGCTGAATTTTTGCAGTTTTTTTATTTGATGCATAACGAAGCGCAGTTATGCACCTAGTTTTATGTTTACGCTGCACTTATGATTTCCTACCTTTATTGTCACAAAATCGACAATAGCTGGAGAGTTTTTGATTTTGGGCATTTGGGGTCATCGTTTATTTTTGATGTTACAACCCTGCCATAGTCACCGAATCGAAATATAAAAATGTATTCTCATTGACGCCTAACACTACCCCCACCCCCGATATTTTTGCTAAATTGCTTGCTCGGCTTGGGTTTGCGGTGAAGCGGGGGTACACGCTAGTTGCATTGTTTTAGCCCTATATTATGTATGTTATTAAATATGTAGGAAGGTACCGGTGCTAAATTTGCAAACTTTTGCCGCCAAAAAATAACCAAACTTTGCCGGTTTCTCGATATCGATGTACGTAGGTAATCAGAATGTAACTAAAAGTTTTCGAAGTCACTGAATGCGATAAAAGCAGTTGCGTTTGGGTGTGACACATCAAATAAAGCAGGTGCTACAGGCCTGCAACGTAAAAATAAAAGCGAAGACTTTTCAACAAGCTTGTTACATTGTTTTGGCCTTATATTAAGTATGTATGTTATTAACCATTCAGCACGGTGCCGGAGTTAAATTTGCAATAAAACTGAGATTTTCAATGCTGAGAATAGGTTCTGATAAAAATACAAGTATAATTAGCATAATACTTCTGGTGCTGCTGACAGTTAATCGCACGTCATACGCCCCTGCCTTATTCAACAACGTTTCCAACAAAATGGCCCACGAAATATAACCAAAGTACACAGAAATTAACAACGTTCAAGAGAGATATTATTCACTAATCAATAAACTAAAATGTCTAGAATCCGTTAAGCTCTACCACAAAACCTTACAGCTGTAATTCTTCGGCGACGGCTTCTAGGCGTTCAGAATCGCGATAAAATGGAAACGCAACGGAATACAGCTTAAGAAAGTTCACTTCAGCAGTAAGATTTGTTATAGTTTCGAGAAAACGTTCTAGATTAGCAAATCGATCCGGATTTCTGAAGTTGAATAGGTTGAAGTTACAAATATTGTTAAGGCAGTAGTACAGACACTATAAAAACATGGTAATAGCTCTTCCATACACCCACAAATGGCCCAGGTCACATACCTAAGCCAACAACTACTGCCAGAAATGACTGTCAGGTTATAGAACAACAACACAAAATTTTTCGAACAAGTTCGAATACGTTTCAAACAATATTGCCATTTTTATTTTATTAACAATCTTATTTTTATCATTATTTTACACATTCGATTAGATGTCGAACACATTCGAGCGGTTTCCGAATGAACGGCAAACAGGTTTCGAACTAAGAGCAGTCATGTCTGTCACAGAATGTACGGCTGAGAATCAGCTGAGATATTCATTATAGCTTGTCTTATCGCCACGGTGGTGAATTATGAGTTTTGAACGTATAATATAGCAAGACGTATACGGCTACATGCATGGAGCATTGCCTTACCATAAGAGCCGAAAATAAGCCATTTAACTTAAACAGTTAAGAATATACGAAGATATAACAGCTTATTTCGCATTTAGGGACTCGCAATGTGCAAGTACCATAGCGGATATATTGCTTTGCAAAATGAGACTAATAACGCCCGCAGCTATACTGGTTTAAGAGATATTGCCGTTTTGGCGTATTTTGGGTTACATTCATGATAGTAAAACTACATGAAAAAAGGGAATATTTAGTATTTTAGGCAAAATATATCCCCGAAGTTTGAATTTCCCCCGAGAATGAACATGGGGAACCCCGAAGTTCACTCCCCAATTTTCGGAGGGCTGTGGACAGATCAGCATTTTTGTAACCTTAGGGGTCCATTCAAAAACATATTTTGTCCCAACGCTGCGACGTAAATAACGACAATAGCGACGCTCTATTTTCAGCTACATTGATGAATTGCTCTAAAATTAGAAACCAACATCTATTACAGTCACGGAGGAAAAAATGGAAAATCATGGATCTTAATTTCGTTCGACTTGGATTAAACGAAACTTCAACCGATTTCGGTCGAGTGTGATTAGACGAAATTTCGATCGTTTCAATATTGCACTTATGTTTTGCCGCGGCTGTTAGTCGTATTGGCTGCGGAGATATTGCCGTTTTCGTGTAGTTTGGGTCCCAAGGCCTATTGAAAATCCCGTTTTCACACAACTCTGCAGCGTAAATAATACCAGCACACGATTTGCAGATACATAGAGGATAAGTTGCTCTACAAAATGAGACCAAAACAGCCATATAACACGAACGGTTGCGGAGATATATTGCCGTTATAATGTATATTGCGTCCCATGGGCCATTCCAAAAACCCATTTTGATCCAAATCTGCAAGGAAAACAATGAAAACAGCAGCACAGCATTTTCAATATTATTATAGCGCATGAATTTGTTCAAAAAACTGAGGCCAATAACACGCATATAGCTCGTGGGATTGCAGAGATGTCGCCGTGTTCGTGTATTTTGAATCCCGTGGATCCATTGGAATAACCGTTTTGACGCAACTCTGCAGTGTAAATAATAATAGCACACAATTTACAAGTACAAAGAGGATACCTTGGTCTAAAAACCCACCCCAAAACACCTATATAGCTCGAATGGATACTGCCGTTTTCGGGTACTTTGGGTCTGTCTCACGAGCACATTAAAAACTCCTTTTGATACAGCCGCGTAGCAAATCAATAGTCTTGAAGACGTTCATTTGTTCTACAAACTACAGAAATCAACGCCGGTTTTCGAGATAGAATAAATAACGAAATAATTTTACAGGCCGTTTCGAGACTCAAACCCTTCGGCACGCTTTTTGGGAGAAAGATGTTGGAATCAGGTTTCGCGCCTAAGTACAGGGCACAAAATAGATATTCCAAGCTTTCACGTAAGCGTAAGGAAAATCAATACGCCCAGCCAAAGTTGAGCTATGTGTGTCAAATTTCGCCGCTATTCAGGCTAATAAGAATTATTCGCTTTGCTCGTACCACTCACTACAGTCACAATTCAACAAGTGAAAACATTCGAACATTAGACCAATTTGACCCTATACCTGTTACATGTGTTCGACGCGTAACACTTTAACAAAGTAAAACACTATCAAAGTTTCACTCGAAGATTTTGGTTTTGGTCATTTATTTGTATCAGTTGCGCTCTTCGGAATAAAAAGAGTAACAGCGCATAAGTATGCCACATTTTATCCGTTTAAAATTTACATGAGTAAAATGAAGTTATCAGAAGCATTAGACCAACTTGTCATTAAAAATCGGTTCTAGGCACGAATATTCCAGCATATTTCGAAATACATCTATGAATCCTTTTTCAATAAATCCAACTTGGCCTTCGTACAGCCTGTAATACAAAAAGTATTCACATCAATCAGTTTGAACTTGTCATATCCCAGCTCATTTATCACAAATTGTAATTAAAATTTTTAATAGTTTAAGCAAAAATTCTCAAACTTGACTTATTGCTTTACGATCATCTTTAATAATTACCATAGCTACTCATGCGAAGAAGAAAAAGTTTTTCTGCTCTCAAAGACTACTTTGACATTCTTAGTTAAAAATCTTGAGCTCCATGAAAAATCCCACAAAGATATTAATGCATCAAAGGCAGCGCGACGGCCATTTTCAGTACATTTGGACCCTGGCTTCTCCGAATAGGGAATAGCGTGGAGGTTACAACGGGTAAATATTGCCCCCTCTCCAGTCGTTCCTTGCATATACTTTTTGCCTTCTGTGCTATTTTTTTCTCTGTTAGCCAAACATGTGTTAATTTTTCCTGTTTTGGCTAAAAATTCCAAAACTTTGCTCAGTAAGGCTAAAATAGCTAAAATCCTCACTTATTAGGTATTATAACTGAATATAATTGTATTCATAATTGAATTCTGAGTGTAGTGAGTGGAACAGAAGAATAAAATGAAGAATTCTTACTAGATGGAATAGTGATGAAATTTGATAATGTCCGTTGCTGGGTTTTTAGGGTAACACGCGTAACTCAACTTAAGCTAGGCAGTTTGACTCACGCGATAACTTATTTGACAGCTCGAAATCTCTATTTGTGCCTCTCAGGTTATCGGCTACTACATCTTCTCCCAAAAAGCGGTATAAGGGACTCGGAACCTGGATAATGTGATTTACCGTATCTCGATAACCGGTTTAGGTATGTATCTATCACAGACAACCGATGTATTCAAACTGGCCTCAGGTAGCAAATAAGCCTCTATAATCTGTATAGCAGTAAGTAGATTATCGCCAAGACGGTGAATTCTGAATGTTGAATATGTAATCATATATATAAATGTAGATACAAGCCAAAGAATATCAGCCACATTGCTTGAGTACTTCAGGAGATATAAGAATGGGCTCGAAATGTGCAAGTACATAGTGATAAACTGCTCTACAAAATGAGACCAAACTACCTATATCTTGAGCGGTTGCCAAGACATTACCATTTTCTTGTATTTTAGGTCCCAAAAGACAAGCGAAAAAGGTTTTGACCCAACCCTGTAGCGTAAATAAAGACAATAGCAGCGTACCATTTCTAGCTACACAGAGGACGATCTGCTCTATGAAATGAGACCAAAAACACCCATATAGATTCAGCAGTTTATCAGCAGCGGATATTACCATTTTCGTGTATTTTGGGTCCAATGGACCCATAAAAACCCATTTTCACCTAACCCAATGTATTAGGAATGAAGATATAGCTGCTTTCGGGTATTTCGGGCCTTAAAGGTCCATAAAAAACCATGTTATCTTTGCCTAAGAGCTTAGTTGATGTATAAAGTGAGCCCAATATCACCCTATATGATTTTCGGTTATCGAGATATGCCCATTTCCGTGTCTCATGGTAACATTAAAAACCCATTTTCACCATAATCCTGGGCCTAGAGGTAATATTGTGCAAAAACTTTATAATGTTGTTTTGTAGAGCCTTAATTATTCTACATAACTATCCTAAATTGATTAAAATATCTGCACCTTCTTTTATGGCAAGAAGAAGTTCGAATCCCGCGTTCACGTCTTACTGAAGAGCACAAATATAAATTTTAAGCTTTCGAATGATAAGGATGAATACAATGACTTGGTTATGTTAATTCAGCGGGCATATTTCAAGCCTTTTCAATCGGTAGAGGATCAATGAACCCGATTTCCAGAATATATTCTGTCTGCTGTTCTCGTATTACATATAGGTCATTAAATATTGTCAACATAATGTATATAGGATTCTCGGTAGACTAAATACCATGATTTGGTTATCTAGAGACCAGTACAAATACTTGATAAGTTGTCAAATTGTTCTCGATGAGTTTAGGGTCGAAGAGGTTTTAGGATTTTCAATGGATTCAGGGTTCAATGGTTTAGGCCAGTATATACATCAAACACAGTCTGTTACAGGTACAGACCGCGCTCGCTTCACATTCGCTTGCGAGTGATATATTTTATAACGTGTACCGGCCGTTTAAGGTTATTTTGCACTATGCTCAACGTCAAACTATATAGAGGATGAATTGTTCAACAAAATGAGTTGATTTATCGGACTCCTTTGCGATATGAACCAAGCCCATTCGGACAGGTTTTTCAGCGGAAGGTATTGAAATTGAGCTTCTTTTCCAACTAAACGGCATAAATACATATTTCAAGCTTGCAAATGATCGACTTCAAATAAATCCGCCTAGTCAATGATGAGCTATGAGTGTCACCCTAACAACCCAATAACAGTTTCGCTACTGTGCGGCTAGTATAATTTTTTCCCTTTCATACACACTCAGTATTCAATCAATTTAAATTTCGCTGTAAACTATAGCACGAACGATAACCAGTCCAGTTTTAACGAATGAATGAATTAATCATCCTTTAAATTAATATTGCACTCACTAATAGAGACTGCCGTCTGTATAAGCATTAAAATTAATAACTAGATGCTTCGTCTGAACCGTTGAATTTCAAAAACTATTTCCCAGGGCTTCAAAAATTGTTAGGCAGGGTTCTGTAATCGGGAAGCTGGCCCTGGCTTGGTTTGCAACGATTACGCCGTATATGTGCCTCTATTTCCTACCACCCTCGCATTCCATCGCCGACTTATTTAAACTACGACCACGAGACCGGCAGATATTTTCCCTTCAACCGCTGTTGGTTTGGCATGTTCCACTAATATTAAAGCCTAATAAATCAATCACAATTTTTACGAAAAATATAAACAAGGTGCAAAAATGATTGAACAAGAGACAGCCGGTCGAAGAAGTTGCACTACACCATTGCCGAAATTATCGCGGTCGATCTGCATCCAATCTCCATAGTGGAATATGGTGGCTTCCGCGGGCTTACCGCTCTCGCAGACCATAGATACACTTTGCCTTCTCGAATATTTATATCGGAAAATGTCCTACACGACATTTAGCCACGTTGTCCCATAAAAATAGGTGCAATGATTGATGGTGTCACTAAAACCTCATGGACCGCTGACGGATGCGGTTTGCCGTTTTTGAGCCGCACAGACCACTGGCTTGACAAGATTTTCAATCAGTCTCATGTGTGTTATCAGCAACACCGTTTCTGGAGACATATCGGCCACAGCATTACCAACAATTTCGAACAGTGTAACCTGTCACGCGACAAAGTTCATGTCGTTAAAGACAAGGGTCAAAACATGATTAGTGGGGTTAATAGAGCGAGGCTCACTTCAATTATTGCTTGTTTCGCACAAACTCTTCAGTTGTGCATTCGTGACAGTCTATTCTCGCAGCAGTCCATCAAAACGATAGTTACAGCCGCCCGATCAATGGTCGGTCACTTTGCACATTCCTCACATGCGAGACAGAGAAAGTTTTACATGCTTAAGCGACGTTTTGGACATGATCGGCGGTTATTCTACTACCCATCCCACTTTAGTAACCCTTACGACGAACCAGTGGGGCATGATTGGAAACATCGTACACGTTTTGGGTCCGTTTGAACAACTGACACGTGATGTCAAGCCATGCCACAGTTAAACCGCCATTGTAATCGGCCATTATTAAATAACAATCGGTCGATGACTGATTGTGTACCGATTAATAGGTACATCGCAAATTTAGACGTAAATCCTGATTACAAGATTTTCGGCCAAATTTGAATGCAAATGTCTGAATTGTGGCTATTAGTGAAGGCTATGCAAATTTGAGGTCGCAAACATTGTTTAGGTACCTAAAGCTATACAATAGTCAAAAAATTGCGAGAAAATTCAGAAAAACGATAAAACTAGATTATTCTCTGGGCGGGAATTAAATAAAGTAGCACAGTCATAACCATTAAGCAGGGAATAACCGGAACCGAAATTTACCAGAACCGTCCATTTAAACCGCATCCGGAACCTGGTCTTCGAAACATATATAGTAACACAGATGAAAAAGAAATGAAGGTACAGTGGAAATAAAATGTATTAAATATAACTTTTACATTAAGCTTAATGTATAGCGATGGCATTATTGCCTTTCTGAAACTTTAAAGAGACCGAGCAAGCCAATAACGTTTTTTATTGATCAAAACGTCGGTTTAAAGACAGAAAGAGCAAACAAATACCATCCACTATACACCCTTGCTTACACTGCGTCAAACTGAATGTGCTTAGAACGCATGGAGTGTAGAATAAACACTTTCGCTCTGTCTCCAGTCGCCTCCCTTTACTACACATACGTTTGCTAGCTAGTGGGAGGGGAGCGGGGTGGGACCCCGGAAGCGCCTCCCCGGCAAACATTCGGGTACCCCCGACTCAAAGGCCCCTGCTGAGAAAAATTTACGCGTAAACGCGACAAAATCGGGCAAAAAAATTGCCTCCCACCGCAAAATCCGGCACCCCCCCGCAGGTGAGCCGGGGGCCCCCGGCTCAGGCCCCCCGGCTATTATTTCTGAAGT
>JASANE010000199.1:0-14186 GCA_030248225.1 Trileptium ribeirensis | reverse complement strand
CGATGCACCAAAGTTTGCTACAAACTCCAATAACGACTATGGCCAACAGCGTCTTAATTTACGGGCTAAACTTTGTGAAGTCCCAAGTAAAGTCATGCAACACCAGCGAGGAAGTCAGCAGCTACACCGAAAATTGTTGCCAGGAGAAAATATCCAGGAAAACTCACAAAATAAAAATGACCAGAACAACAAAGCCAGAGAACCGAATACAGCTACGAATTTGAGCAAATTTGCCACCCTACAACATGGATTGAATACTATCAGGAATTCGAAGCTTGCCAAGAACAGCGCAAGTGTCTCAAAAACACCTGCTAAACTCGATCTAGGTAAGTCCGTTGCCCGTACACCGCTGGCTAAATTGTTTCATTCAATCATGGACGATTGCATTAGAATCACTACGAACGACAAAGAGCAAGAATGCACGACTCGTTTACCAGTCCCTTTTGAAAAGACACAACCTGTATCCTTGCTTTCGAAACATAAGAAAGCAGATCCCCGTCAAGGTCAAGTAACAATAATTGACGAAAACCATGTATATGAAACTATTAAATGAATTTTCATTGTCAAGAAGGAATCACACCAAGTTCTGTAGAAGAAACACGTCCACGTAAAAGTGGGCAATGGTATGGTATACAAATGTATTCTAAAAGTATACGAAAATTCTTGGTCGTATAAACTACATGTTGATCCAAAGTAGGGTAGTTGGTGCCCCCGTACCCGCGTTACTGGCTGCTGGCCATCCGTCAAATCGTCCGTATGTTATGCTAATATGCGCTAGTAAACTTAACATGACCCCGCCAACCATCCTATTTTGTATTTTTTGCATAAAATTTGTTACAGAACGCTTTTGGTCAATTGAAACACGGCGTAAAACTGTTTGCGAACACAGCGTTTGCGATTGAAATCTAACCATTTTGTTTTCGAGAAAATTCAATTAAAATTACTCAACTTTTTGAGAACTAAAATTTGCCGATTTGTTTGTGACGTCACTTTGGCATTAAATTTGTTCGCAAACACTGTTGTAAACCAAATTTAAACGATAAGGGAACAGAATTTCTGCAAATTGAAATCGCCGAAATTTTGTTCCAACACAAGGTCTAATTTCGGGCACTTGAATTTGATTTTGCCAATCTTCGGTTACCGAAAAAACCATATGAAATTAAGCCATTTTCCGTACGAAGGGTTTGCGATTTGATATCTGTAATGACAAAATAAGATGGCTGACGGGGTCACCTTAAATTTACTCACGCAATACAAAGTTTGGAACCTACCTACGTACACCAAAAAGTGTCAAGCACACTGTCAACAACAGGTGTCTTTGACAATCCCTTGTTATTTTCAAATTTTTTCAAGGGTAGCGTGCTAGGAGTATTGCCCCTTTTCGACGGTGTCAAGCACATCGTCTTTTTTGTATTTCTGTTGACGCTCTGCGGCATTATTTCATCAACATGAGTACGTTTAGACAAAATATCAAGATTTTATAGAAAACTGCACAGCACAACCGACTAATACACCGTAACACCGTTGCAGCCATAACTCAAATAATCTTTCGGAAAGTTGATACTCTCGCAAAGAATTTTTTGTAAAGAATATAATCTCAAGCACCTCTAATGTATTAAAAACTGAACCTTTTCGACGAAACGTTCACTGGTGAAAAAGATCTAAACCATCGGGTTAAGTTGCATAACTTTTTAGTAATACTTTTAAAAATGCCTATCGAGAGCTCGTGATAAGTCGCGGGGCGACGACTCCATGAACACTCCCCTTACACTAATCTCATCTTTCTTGTAACGATATAACTACCGGCCCCTGAATGTGACATCTCCTTAGAAAGAACACTATGTTGAATCTGAGGCGTAACCAAATTTGCCGCCCTGTGGTAACATTTCTGATGGGTCAGAGCGTAGCCTAGCCTTGCGCTTATAGACATCCATTTCACGTTTCTGTTTATCCTTCACGGGAGCACACGCGGTGGCACGGGTGGGAGGGGGTTCGCACCCGCCCCTCTTGAATACGTCCGAGCGTTAAGTATACTCCATAGCGAGTTCATATTTTGATTCGTTTAAACAGAGTTAACTTTTCTTGAAACTTTGTATTATATATATAATTGTACCACAACGACATACTAAATAGACAATTCATAATAGAATGTTTGATGAAATTAAAATTTCGCTTATTAAATTAATCCTGCAACACAGAAACAAATTTGCACCCGTTATCCGCATAAAATGGGAGCTAAAATTAGAATCGATATCCATAGCTTATGAACATGGCAGGAAAGTATTTACACGAGGCATCTTATTTTCGACCTTGGCCTATACATTTGGCCAAACCATTTAATAGACTATCCCACCGGGCTTTTTATATTCCAAAGATCATGAAGTGCTGATGTTGCACACGTTTCGCTCATTCGGTTTCTATAATTATATTAGGTACTATTGCAGCCGTCGGGCTGTCTCATTGTTTTCACGGCCCATGTCAACTTTAGAAGCCGGATGTTATAACGTTAGAAAAAGAACAGCTTAGTGTAGGGGGTTCGGGGGGGGGCGGCAGCCCCCGACTTAGCCTTAGGCTTAGTACATGGCTCATATAGGGACCTTAGCTTAGGCTAAGACTAAGGCTTAGACTAAGTATATCGAGAACGTCATGGCATGCATTATACTTCGGCTCCAAAAATTGACATGGGCCGTTTACACCATCTGCATTCTGCGCAGGTGCTTCGCTGTACTGCGCTCATAGCATAGTGTTTAACAAATCCAACCCCATCGTATAACAAAATTATCATGCTTGCTGCTGTTTCATATTTGCAAATGTTCTAGCTGTGGGAAAGCCATAAACTTGCTACCGAACCATACGAAATTTTCAATTTCAACGTTGGCAGGAACTTATTTTAATTTCAAACATGACTGAAAATTATTCCTATTTATCACTGATTTCTTATCTTAACGATGAAATCGAGAATGAAACTTTATGGTGCAATCCTGAGCTAACCCCGCATACTGCTCTTTTCGCAAAAGGATATTAATGGCGCGTTCGAGAAAATGCAGTCAAATACCACCGCTATTTCATGCAAGGTACCTTGTTTTCCAAAACAAAAATTTTCGCAGCAAATAACGTTGTAACATAGAAACGGTTTCCATAATCCTCGAGTTTGCAGCGTTCTTTTATTAGTAATATCGAGTTTGCAGCGTTCTTTTATTAGTAATATCATGTATATAAAAAATCACAAACTGGACGGTGAAGTGAGACCATTATTAGGTAGTACTGTTTCCAACCTATGTTTAAGTAAACTATATAGAAGGACTATGATGAATTCAGCTAATCGTTTACATAAGGTAAATAATGACACCATGCACTTTAAGCATTTCTACAATTTTTGACCTAACATATCGGCAGCGGCGTATCCATAGGGGGCTGAGGGAAACATCTCAAGGCAAAAATTATTAAAGGCACCCAAGCCAAAAAATTATTAAGGTCACAATTTTGCCAATTATTTCCTGATTTTTACCAATTTTTTCCCGATTTTTGCCAATTTTGCGCAATTTTTTAAGTGGGATAATCACGTATTCGAAATCATCCAAATTGAAACTCATTGACTGTGGTTACCAGCGTGACAGTCTTCTATTAATATATTTAGGGGTTCCGAATGCATCTGTCAGATTCGCCTTTCCGAACAGGTATTTTAAATTTCAAAAATTGTCTGATTTATAACTTAATTCTTTAGCTAGTGACAGGTACGTAATTTCATTGTTATCGGATTATATTTTTCAGCGATACTAAGTCTTTCAACTCAGCTGTCCCAGCGTAGCATCTAGTAATTTGAACAGAATTAATACTTGGTTCTACCTAACCTAAGTGCAACGGTATAAAGAGTAACTGGTGGCCAATGTAACCTTTAGGGGCGGAAGTGAAATGCATGCCATGCCGTTCTCGATATACTAAGCCTAAACCTTAGTCTTAGCCTAAGCTAAGGTCCCTATATGAGCCATGTACTAAGCCTAAGTCTAAGTCGGGGGGCTGCCGCCCCCCGAACCCCCCGCTCTAAGCTGTTCTTTTTTCTAACGTTATAACGTCCGGCCCCTAAAGGTGACATGGGCCAATTGGGGTTATACAAGATTTACACGCATCTATCAATAACACTTTAAAGCCCCAGCTAGTTTCTGTATGCTACAGAATGTTTGACAAACCGATGCAGGCGTTGAGGATCAAACCTCGATGCGTTAGTGAGAATCACGCACACAAAAAACGGAGCTGTCTGGGACCTGTTGCGAGGTTCCTTAAGGAGATAACAGAGGAAATCACAACACGCGTGTAGTAAACATACTTCACGTGACAGACTCAGTTAACACAACGCGTTGCACGCTGATGCCAATTGACAGAGTTGGGCGTGAAATGTTTAAAATCAAGACGACTCACCTAGTATACGGTGAAAAGCATAATTCTAGAAAATAACAAAAATGTGACACAATTTTTTTAAATATTTTTATTGCTAGTAATACAGGTTCTTAAAACTGCAAATGAAAAGAAAATTAAAACTGCTAAATGTTTTACACTGTGAGTCAGTATTGAAGCAGTCTTAAGCCGGTGAATATTTAATGTTCGGAAGTTTGTGTTTATTCGTGAAGTCATAATTTCTCAATTTAAACAGTTGTGTCTGAAATTCATGAAACTTTGCCTTAAATTCTACAACACAAATTCAATAAAATTTGTAGAAGTTAAAAATATAAAATACATAAAATATTTTTGTTATATCCGTAACATCCACTAAAATGTAGCTAAAATTGATTTAGGTTATGGTGAAAATTTGCAGAAAATGTTTGTGCATTCATGATCAAAATAAAGTTTGAGTCAAATTGAGCCAGGTTTACCGAGAAGTAGGAAATATATAACGATGTTTTATGCAAAAATACACAGCGGTAATTAATACAGAAAGTTCGTGTTATTGGTTTAAGCGAAAGGTGTCTTATCCGCCTGTAGTTTTTATCTTTCAATACGTATCCAGTTCTCAGATCTTAGCAAAGGGCACAAGCGGGCCCTCTAATAAAATTCTTGCCCTCTAAAATTATCTTCGACGTTGTTTTGTTTGTCATATACCTATTAAAAGTAGACGATGAATGAGTATAGAGATTGTGGAATCGATTCAAAAAGATTAGTTCACCTCATTGCAACCGTCTAAGTGTTCTGTCAGTAGCACAAGGGTTGCTTTTGTTCAAGTACTTTACATGCTTAAATGTTGGCACATTTATTATTTTTAAGGTGAAATTTACTCGTCGAATGGTGTAGTTGAATTTACGATAGTGTGACATCGCAAGCCGGTTGCCGGTTTTACAACACAATTGGACTAAAGTCCAAAACTACCTCACAATACCATTGTAAACACAAATGGTAATTTACTCCGTAGCGTATGCTTTTGTGGTTATGCTGGCAGTGTGTTTAAGTAGCAAAGGTGAAAAAACGAATAGGTAGGTACCACTATCGGCTGTGTGAAAGCATGTTTCGTAGACGCAGGTTGCGTTTTGTTTTTCTGAAGATTTCTTTGTTGCGTCACAGCGTAGTTTGTGACCTTGGCGGTTTATGCAGATTCTAAAATTTCAAGCTATTACCTGGGCTGAAAATTCTGCCCCTCTAAAAGTTCTATCAACGATCTTGTGGAAAACCTACACTGGTTTGTTTTATCTGAAACATTTGAGAAAAAAATTAGAAAACGACAAGGTCATAGTGGGCATCGACTCAAGGTGTGCTCAAGCTCAGCTACACCACAACCATCAAATCACCTGGCGATAACCACAACGCTCTGGATGTACTCAAACTGCTTTACATGCTTACGATGAGCGCTCTTTTAAGCCAGAAAACTAATCCAGAACATACCATGTGTTGAACACCGTAGCGGACGGTGAAAGGCGATTTGACAAGACCGTACGAGATTGAGGATGGGTCAAAAATAATTAACGTATCTCGTACATGGCTCATCGATCCTTGTCACCTATAAGGGCTGAATGTTACGTCGTTAGAAAAAGAAACAGTTTACGGCGGGCGACACCCCCCGACTTTAGGTTTAGGTTTAGTATAAGGAACAGGCTAAGGCTCAAGCTCAGGCTATGTTATACGTATGATGCGAAGTCTTGCAAGATGTCGAAAGCAATATTACAGCTTCACGTTTTTGAGACGAACATGAATGTTCATTTGAAACACGGAGCGAATGTATATATCATAGTGCATTTATTGACGATCAATTTTCATAACTTGTGTACAACCAATTCAGGTGATAGTTCGCAGATGTCACTATTGTATGAATGTTTTTACGATTCACCAACCGAGTCCAATCCTTGTTCAGCGTTAATATGTTCCGCGCGGTTTCCGTAAGATGAAGGATATCGTGTTTTATACACCATAACCATGTGTGCGCCTTCACAGAATCTCGACTTTAAATCCGTTTTGCGATATAAAATCGCTCGATTCAAAATGAACGCTCTTCACTGCTGCAACTGCTATTAGTTGCGGTCAACTTAGCTGATGTTTTCGCTGAATTGCCCGGCTTCGAGCGTCGAATCCCTACACCTCCGACATTGCGTGACAATGGCAACAAATGTACGCCACTTGTCGACGGCATCTCGTCTTCACCGGGTGTTGCAGCGCAATCGATTTGTGATTCGATCACAGAGTCAACGAGCGCAACAGTTTCTTCGTCGTCACCAACTTCATCGGTTCCATGATGATTTCCAACGTTCAACATTACCAAGCCTTTGTTTGAACGTCGAAAATCGCTCCCGCTGCAACCGCTAATCACTGCCGTATTTCGACTGCTGCTTTCATCGCTGCAATGACTGTCTTGGCCGCCACGACAGTAGTTGTCGATATTACTTGTACGTCGAGGGTGCATTGCAGCGTTGATAGTTTCGTGATCAGCTGATGATGCTGGAATGACTCCATTACTCGACGGATTATTGTTATCATCAGTAATTAGTGGTATGCTCCGGTGATCACCGTTGCCAACATTGTCGCCACTAATTACGAAACCCCTTGGACTATGATAATAGGCACTGGTTCGGGAACTATTAGAAGCCATTGATGACGATCCACCGGACGCGGACATTCGTTTTGTGCCGCCAAGACATGTAGCGTTAGTGCCAGCTTGATGCCCTGCCGAGCTTCTGTGACTGTGCGTACTATGAGCCATAATACCGCTACTTGTCAACGATTCGAAGCTGGAAAATATTCCTTGTCCCGACAGACTGTCTTGGAGTTGGGCATGAAGTCGTTCTTGCTGCCAAATATGAAAGCGTCGATGGGCACACCGGGTGAGACACACAAGCGCAACAAATCCAGCAAAACTTCCAAGTACACCCAGGCTAATATAGTCGATCGTCGACGAATGACCAGAACGTCCGGAACGTTCCGGGGGATAGGCCAAAGTAGACACCTGAACACAGCTGTCTTTGAGCACCGAACTCGCTGCTGTTCTTGGTGTCCCTTCCAACCGATAAGAATTACTATTGTCGATGTCCCTATATTGGTCGTGCTTTTCAGCAGAACGCTTCGCTTTTGAAGCAAACGATGACTGCAGCTGTAATGATCGCAGTTCATAATTATTGCTGGGATAACGTTTTGGATGATAGGCTAAACAAAGGGAATATGTTGCATTCGGTGTTAAACCAGTAAATCTATGAGTTCGATACATTTCACGCAGTTGTACATTACGATATGCTGATGCAACTGTAATCGAGTGTCTATTGTAATAATTTTTGCCTCCTCGATCCGATAATGGATCGTGGTTACGGTTATTCCTCAACTTGTTACGATTCGTTTGGGATTGATGGTTTGGAGTTGAAATTTTATAGGTTAACCCTGCGGCTGCACGAGCATCGTCAGCTAAACTTGGCACAACAATGACATCTTCATCCTCAGGATCTTGTAGAGTTAGCTGAAAATCGCTCAGTCTGCCAAGAAACGATGCTGAATGATTCCACTGCACAATAATATATCGATCACTGCTGTAGATAACGCTAAATTCAATTGCTGGATAAATTACGCGGATGTTCACTTGAATAAAATGACTACGGTCTTGTAAATCATAATTTTCGGTAGACGACGACATGGGCTGAAGGGAACAAATGATTTGACCCGAATCCTCAAGGCGGGCTGGACCAAGTTCGAAGTATTCTCCACGCCCACTGTGGGCTCGAGGTTCGATGTGTGATGACACGGGTCGGTGTATCCACGTTACATTATAGCTATCACAACTCGAAACTACACAATACACTCTTAAACGTGAGCCAATCTCAACGTGAATTGTGCTTGATGAATTCAATGTTGCGGTCCGAACGTCGCCGATAATCAGTGGGCTTAGCAGTTGGGGAACACACGGACCTGAAGAATGTCGACAGTTCATTTTAGACAATATTGTGTTCGACTGTTTTACACATTCACAGCGGAGTGGATTATTTGAAACTGTAAGTTGGCGTATTTTAGGCACCCGAGCTAAAAGATTTCGATTGAGACTTGTTAGGCCACATGATGAAAGATCCAGCTGCTCCAAGGAACGACACGACTCAAACTGATTGTTGCCTGATATGTAAACAAGTCCGGAGTTATTGACGAGGCGTAGGCTGTGCAGGTTAGGCAGTTTTGTAAATGCACCAGTTGCAATAACACGTAGTGATGGCGTATCGCTAATACTTAGAGCGAGAACGGATATTCGGTTTACCGAATTTGCTTCAAGGATTCGGATGCCATTACCGTCAAACGCTAATGTTTCAAGCCTGGACAACGGTAATAGCGGAGTATTTGGAAATTGCGACAAATTTCTGTTCCACGAAAGATCTAGATGACGTAAAGCGAAAATCGGATGAAATGCATCGTTTTCAATTGCAGATAGCTGATTATGACTGAGATTTAGGCGCTGAACCGTTGTCAAATAGTAAAAATTACGATTTACAATTGAGCGGAGCCGATTCTGCGAGAGATCCAAGCTACGAACATGTGGAGCGTAGCGAAACATGCGTTGACTGATATAGTCAATACTATTCCCACGTAAGTTTAGTGAAATCAAATTGATAAGGCGAAATGTTTCTTCGTGGATAGTCTGGATGGCATTATTGGCCAAATCAAGGATTCGTAAATTTGGAAATGAAATAAATTCTTCGCGGCGGAGTGTTGAAAATTGATTCCCAGCGAGAATTAGCCGATTCATTTGTGAGAAAACTGTATAGCTTTCGTAGGCTAGCAACGTGCTAATATTGTTGTAACTTAAATCAAGGACAATCAGTCCTCGAAAGCGTCCTAACGCCGAAACTGATTGTAATTTGGTAAATCGGAGATTCAGTGTCGTAACGTCGCTCGGAAATTGAGCTATCCGGCTGACCAAATCAAGTTCGTTTGCCGATGTCATACGTTCACAGTTGAGCTGACGATCGATCAGATCACGACTTTCAACAATGGGCCCCGCTGCTGGCGGTTGTGCCAATCTATCTTGTGACAATGTCGATGTGTTCCATGAGCTCGAAAATGATCCATGGAAGTTCCCTTGTCGAAGAATGCCAACAGCGCGATTTGTTCCGACCACAGCTTGAACCGGAAGTACGCTCGGGCGCTGCAACTGTGCGGCCGTGGGCTGCTCATGACGGACAACGTCACAGCGGCACTGCGATGGACAATGAAGTGTTGCCCAATCGAACTCGCTATCGAAAGATGACGATGACTGTATTGCGCCAAAGCTGGCGTTGTTATTGATTAGCGGATGTAAGCTGGAATGGGTCACTGCTAATAAAATTGCTAATTTTGTTGCATATGCCATAGTTTCGGCAAAATTCCAAAACAACAACGTTTCGAAAAAAGCAGTGAGTTTATAATGTTTGAGCTTAGTGCGGAAATTTATAATTTTTTGTTTATGTTAAAACTGTCACAGTTTGTGTTTCAGGTTTTTTCAAAAAAAACCACAATGTACAGTGACCGCATACGTTTGTTTGTCAATACTGCATTACAACGTATATTAACTACAACTGCCAACAGTCATTTAATAATAATGGCACAATGGATTTCACATCGCTGCAAGCAATTAATAGCAATTCGCAACCATAATAATTTTTTGTTTTTATATATAGTGTTTGTTGTTTCGTATACAACTATTCATGATACAAATGATTCTGTCGGAAAATGCGAATAATTACTAAAATGCTATGACATTAATAAATATGAGCTGTAAATGACTCCCTTAAAACAAAAATATACAAACGATACATATACTACGCACACATATTGTATCATGCAACTTAACCATGGGTGTCTATGGTAGATAGGGGTTACTAGCATAAAGATTAAACCGCTTAAGCCATGTTAACCCTCTGAGCGATCGCAGTCCCGCTCTCTTCACTGGCACCGAAGGCAGTGGAAAATTTTGGAGCTTGGAAAATAGTGGTTTATACATACATTATTCGGAGGCAAAATTAAACAGTTTGATAAAGCTTGTTTAAAACTAGATGATATTGGTAAAAATTAATATATGAAATTTTATTATATAATATATAATTATTATGCATATAATACATACACAATACTACTTCAGATGCACACATGGCTTACCATAGGGTATGCAAAATTACCATTACAAATAACTCGGTTTAAATGGAAAATATTTGTCACTGAAATGTGGTTTACCGTACGGTAGTTATAAAGTATTAATGCAAAACAGTACTGTGGAAATACAAGATGCTCATTAATGGCCTTCGACGTCAGTAAAAGTTGCAAAAACGCCTTAACCTTACAGGATATGTATATATAAACTTTCGGTTAGAATTTAGGTCAAAATATAAGTGTGATTGACATTTGTGCAGAAGAGAAGTTTTGCCTGCCTTACGTCACTGTGTAGGTGTTGTTCGGATGATATCAATACTATGATCGTACTACAAATTGACATGTACGCTGGGAAAGTTTTGTCAAATTGGTTCATTTGTGCCGCCGTATAGATGTGACAACAAAAACGTTTCTTTAGTTTTAATCCACAAATTCGACACTTTCGTTTAGTCGTGGATTCCGATACCGCATTTGGTGCAATGTAAGTTCCATAAACATATGACACAACGTTGTAGGCTCTACAAATATTTGACTCAAATCGGTTTTTACTTGTTATCAAGTTATTAACAATAACAGCGAAGAAGTATTTTTAGCATTTAGACTTAAAACGTATGCTGCTTATCCACTCCCCTGAAACTTTTATATTTAATAGTTTGGTGCAACAACCGACCTTAAACTCAAAGGCCCCGTCTGGCCCACTCGTAAAATTTGGAGCTGGCTGACGGCTAACGCCAGCCCGACGGCCAACAACCGGTCGAAGGCCAACGACTTGCCGATGGAGTTTCAGCCGATAGCCGACTGCCAACAACTTTGCTTGCTACGATACAAATTATTTTCGTAAGGGTACTCCACCGTCAGTTTGAAAATTTGCTTTATTTGCATTTGAATGTTTTACACTGCGTGTATTGCAGCGGATAGAGTACCAAATACTACGCCTAGGCGAGTTATACCCAGACCGTACTAGATTTATTTGGGCTATGCCTGGCAACCCACTTATGTTAATACTTTTTTAAATGAACGCAAAAGTTATCCACAGTATTCAAACAATACAGTGATTTAAACACACGTTAAATCTGGACCATTGATCAACCCACTAATTTAACCATGGATTTAAAATCCCATACATTTAACCGTTGGTTTAAAATAGACTACAATTTTTACTATCTACTCAACTGCATCACGACAGTTTTCCATCGTCCATCTTTCTCTCTTGTAGTACCGGACACATCTCTCGCACTATATTTTATCTTAATTAGCCTTTTACAGAAACTTCAACAAAACTTAAAATACTCAAAGTCAACGCAATTGGGGTTATACTAAGTTTTCAGTGGTTTCATTGTTGACAATTTACCCAAGTTAGTTGTTCCAATTGAAATCGACGAACAAGCTACGAGTTCACCACTTACTCAAACCTTCGTCAAATGATGCTTTTCAAGCCGAACACTTTCAAGGTTGTCGTGATTACAATGGTATTGTGTTACTCACTACCCAATAAATTTCAGTCTTTAAAAGAGAGGACGTGATCAAGGAGTTGATATTAAATCCAAGGATTTTATATTGTCTAATTGTGGATCCAAAATACATATATATTAGTTGAGTAATGGTTTACATTTTGGGACATGGCCAGAAAACTTAAGCTTTGGTGCACAGGGGGGGCGCACACAGTGAAGGGTAAACGGCACTGTTACTTTAGCTTGCCCTGGTGGAAATTTAATAATTTTAGAAATACTACTATAATTGTGGTACAATTCAACTCAGCTCGACGCGGTGGTTCAGGAAATATCCATTTTGGCGAGTTTTATGACATTTTTTCTATTACTGGGTTCCCATTGGCATAGCTTTGATACACAAAATTTTCAAATATGTTTCTAGATAAATGCAATATTTTATATGTCATTCAAACCTCATTGATGGGGTGAGTCGAATGGTAGCACAATATAAATAGCATAATGGTTCATGGGTTAACAACTTAGGCAAAGGCTAAGGCTTAAGATTCAGCATCACTGCCATTAACTCCATAACCCCTGAACCGACTCAAGTAATTTTACCACCATAAGACTCAATACGGCTCGAATTATATATTAATACTAACCATACATTTATCGAGATTTTTTTTTGAAAATTTTGATACCAATTATTAGGGACCATTGGGAACCAAAAGATCGAAAAATCTTATAGGATGTCACAAAATTGATAATTTCAGAACCAGCTCATTGAGATGGGTCGAATGGTACCAAAATTATTGTTGTATCTTCAAAGTAGTTTAAATTAGGCCCAGGAGGATTACAAGAAAATACCCGGGAGCTCAAAGGATCGACATGACGACCGAAATTTGAAAAAATAGCAATTTTACGCTGGGGCACTGCACTGAGTCCGATATGGCCGAAAGTACACCCCATAATGTGATCCGCAGATAATCATGTCTACGATTACATACATATGAAATACCTGACTATATAAATCAGAACAATTATTTGCGGACGATTTCTGTTTTAAAGCCTAGGCCTATAATAATGTGTCTTATAAAGTAACGCACTAACTTCAATCTGTTACCGAGACTTACATAATCAACTTACAACTCTCATAATTTCAAGAATCATAACCAAACATATCATAAATATCTACGTATAACAAAATCTCTGATACTCGACTTAATTTGAATGATCAAATAACTGCAGTAAAACTGTATTGATTTAATCAAAATAACCGTGAAGTTGTGCGACAATTGTCCTGGCATTCGTCTTCACAACCCCCATATCATAAAACCAATGATTCAGTTAATAAAGTAAAAGGTTGATCTAACAGGTTCCGTACCTGACTTAGTAAATAGCTATCGCAGCATCACCAGATGCCGTCGGTGGTCTAATAGATTTAGGCAGACCACCGATGGCATATGGTGATGCTGCGAGAGCTGATATTTCCTATCGTTTTGACAATAGTCCGACAAAGTCAATTAGCCGATCTGCAGTTGAAACCGGCATCAGCAAACAGACTGATTTCCGATTTGTTAAAAGTCTGGGTCTAAAACCTTTTAAACCGACGTTAATTCATGCTTTGAAAGTGGATTGAATTTTATGAAAAATTACCACAGTGTCCCGACGATAATTCGAACCTAGCTGATGAAGTCATTTGGTCTGACTAAAGCAATTTTAAATGAACGGCCATAAATGTGTTTATTGACATACAGAAAACCCTAGATAGATAGATAGATAGATAGATAAGAGTTTAGATGGGGTATAAAAGAAATTAGTAGGCCAAAAAGGCCCTTTTCAGCAACCCAAGTCCTAGTAAAGTTCTACTATATAATACACTTCGCAAACCCAACAATTCTAGATAAACTCAATTTATGTCCAAGGTATCATTTCCGAAGAATGTCTTTCGTAAGTCCTTTAAGGCTAAGCAGTTCATTGTCAAATGTTGAGCAGTCTCCGGCTCAGCTCCACAGAATGTGCACAAGTTGTTGTCCAATAAACCTATTCTCTATATAAGTGAGAGTTAAAGTCCCATGTCCTGTGAAAAATTGTATGGCTATTCTCATACGGTCTTTATTCAGTTTCCAAAGGAATTTTGATCTAAATTTATTGGGTTTATCAAAGAAAACCCTAGTCTGTCTACAA
>JASANE010000198.1:0-11061 GCA_030248225.1 Trileptium ribeirensis | reverse complement strand
TAGTCTACTTGGTTCAGTTAGTGTTATTGTAGTAGAAAAACATGGTTGTCGTTTGTGAATCCAGTAGATTAGTTTATAAGACATCTATTACATAAGGCGCGCAAGCAAGATGGATCGTCGTGCCAGGTAGTGTTAGTCTTTCAGGGGTGAGTGGCTGGCGGTAATTGGCGCGGGTGACCCCCTTACTCTTCAAACTCGTGGGTCGGGTGTTTACTTTAGCAGTCCCCTTGTCTCATGTATAAATATATTTTATACATGCCCAAGGTCGGTCATACCAGGAAGGTGTATGAAGGGGCTGCATAGGGTGTCGCCACCCCTGCTGGGTAACCCCCTGTCAGCAAAAATTTTTGAAGATTTGGTTCGGTCGTCAAGACATTTTTTGGTCCCCGATGGTATATTTTCGCCTATGGCTTCACTTCTGTCTAGGGTGGTGTGAGGGCACCTGCGAACTTCCTACCCCAGGAGGGTGACCCCCCTAGCGTTTCGGCCTCAGGGGGAGTGGGTAACCCTCTAACCCCCTTTGCGCGCCTATTGGCAAGTAAAATAGTAGCCGTTTCACGAATGCGTTCGCGAACCTTAGTGTTTATATACATCCAAGCATCTATTAGTGTGTACACAATACACATGCGTTCGCGAACGTATTGTTTTGCTGTGCTAAGAAACAGAAGTTCGCGAACATATGAATATTGGTATTACTACACTGTATCGAGGTTTGCTAACTAGGTGGATCCTTCCGCATTTAAAGAACTATGTTAGCGAACACAAATATACGGATCTCAATACGCAGAATTTTGCGCTTGCGAACGTAAATAGTACCATTTAGCAAAGAGTGGCAGTACGTTAACTGAACAGACAAACGGCCGTTTTATCATCGGGCAGTCATAGTTCAACTAACAGAATTCGACGAATGTATGATAGGGTATTAAAAACCACATTGTGTTCACGAACAAAGTTTGTACATCGTGTCAGAAGAGGATGGTAGGGGTCGCACCTTAAGTTTACTCACGCACTATTCAACAAGCTATAAGCTAGTTTTTAATAAGTTAATTACAATAAGTCTAATAAAACATTGTAATAACAGTATATTTTGGCATTAACGATGAAAGAAACCATTGAAAATACGGTTGTAAAATCATACGTGGCCAGTTGAAGCAATGTAATCATTTCATAATTCTATTTCCGAAAGCGTGAGTAGGCAAAATTTCTTACAACCAGATAAGGCATACAAATGTTTTTGAATGCTCACAATTTGTAAAATAAGGGTTCCAACTGTTAAAGAATTTTTTCAAGGATAAGCAGGAATTTTTCATTAATAATTAAACATATCGTTCCAAATTCTAAATTTGGACGATAGACAGAATGAATATAGCTAAAGAGGTCATTTTGCAGGGCATTTCTAATTAAAACCAGAAGACTTAACAACAAAGGTTGTATGATTAATAGAAATAACACTAAAACTGCATGAACCAAAAAGTTAGGAAATTATGGCTTGAGTTAGATGGACTTTAGTCGTAAAATTGAGTTTCATTTAGATTTAGAGTTGAACCAGATGGAAAATGATTTTAGAGGTTGATAGAATTAAATGGCAACGAAAAACAGGCCTGTTTATTAGAACATGACGTATGACTTTTTAATATTAACCTCCAAATAGTCTTGTTAAATGAATTGGCCTGTTTTGCCAAAAAAGGACAAGATCTGTTACAAAGAAGCTGGTTGTTTAGCACTGTTCTCATGGACGTCTAATGCCTTTTGAAACTTAGGGATACATTACTAACGCGGTAAAAAGAACTGACACCGAAACACGCCAATGCATAACGGTTATAGGCCGTATTTATAGGAACATATATACATGTAGGCAACAGATATATACACTTACATGCTGGAGCTCCGAGGTACCATGGGGCCAACCGAGTCCTCTGGTGTGAAGGGGAGGGAAGTGAGACCCCAGGGATCATCCGAGCTGCCAGAAGGCAAGTCGGTGCTTCGTACAAAAGGAATGGGAGTCCGCCTAGTCAAAGGGATGACCCTACCCACTATGAGCATGCATAATATATTTAAATACACATATATGTATATTGTAGCGCGCTCGGTACGATTGTAAAGCAATTCACTGTGTCAAAGGTAGAAAATCGCCTGGAAACTATTATACTAAGCAACAAAATATATAGACCCATATACTAAAAGTAATTACTTGAAAATCAGAGGCAACACAATGTTCAACTCTAGCCGAAACAACCGACCTTCCAACAACCATGTCACCGAAATCTGAAGTAAATCAATTCGCCAGTTTCCCAAACCAACACAATTGCTATTTATCACCGCTTTCCCACATAGTCCAGCAAAGAATAAATTGAAACCATGAATCAATACTTTTATAAAATATAATATTTTACAATATAAATATTTCAATACTAATAACAACGCATCGCTTCAATATATATATGTGTGTAGTATATATATATATGATATTTCAGAGAACTATGTGAATCAGCTAAACGGGACTGTTTGCCAATAATGCAACAGTTTGGATTTAATTGGCCTGCAAGGTTGGAATGTACTGCTCTACCGACGCGAACGTCAGATCCAACTTGCATTCTTCCAACAGCCAACTCCAACGCCCAACAGCCTTATCAAACTCATATCGATCATAGTTATCCAACAACGTCGTCCGGCTGTCAGTCAATCGACGAGCGATGTTTTTGTACAAAATACTACAATTCTACTAGGTTTCCAAACGCATTTGGCGACGAAACAGAACAAATGGCGATGACAAACTTATTACAATACAGATCGTTTATTCGAGTAATAGATGGTTCGATATCTTCATAATCGATCTAATTTTCTATATAAATTTTAAATATATATACATTCGAAAATCGTCTATTATTTTCTATATAACCAGCGTGTTATAGATTTGACATCCAAAAAGAGCACATAGGCAACAGCCGAGGCCACTCGAAATAGAGTGATATAGTAATGATATAGTAATATAGTAATAATATAATATAATATATTATTCGTTTTTGCATCAGGCATGAGATATTTTGAGACCCTAAGCCGCACCAATGGATAGGTGTTACGATTGCGGCGGAACTGTCCATAATCAATTGCAGTGGCGGTATAAAATTGGGGTTCACTTTAAATTGCTTTTAGCATTTCAGCAATAATTATGTACCCTGAATGATTTTCCGTGCCTGATATCTATTTGTTACCAACCCGCAATATAGAACCTTTTATTGAACAAGATAAGGCACTGCATGCAGGAACGAACAAAGATTATTATCATTTAACAAGAGCGGCTAAACGAACAGCGGATTGGGGCAATAACTGACAAGATTTGTATGTGGGATACTGTTGAGGTGAGCCTGTGTACGTGACTTTTTTAGGCAATCATCTTTGAGTTATTTTCTCACATGACATAGGAGAGATCAGTAGCCGATGCACTGTTATGTGATGAACGATATAATCCACTACCATGATGTACTGCTGTTATACATTTCATATGGTGGGAAAATCTCTCTGCGCACTTTGGTGCAGTCCATCTTGTTTATTATTTGGGTTCAAAACATTCGACACGATAGTATATTTCAAAATAATGTCGATTGATTGAAGGATGATTTTATTTTAGGTACGATGCTCAGAGGACGTTGAGCTGTTCTTGTGCGCTACGCATATTCCTGAATGTGCCGATGGCGCTATCCGACAGCCTTGTCGGTAAATATGGTTTTGATAGATTAATTTTATTTGGTATTTACCCAATTAATAACTATTAATTGTAATCATTAATAATCATTTAGTTCTCATTAAACTAATTGGCGGCTATATTTAAAAATTTTCTTGAGACTTTGGTCATTTTAAAATATACGTACTTGTGGTATAAACTGCGCTCAAAAGAAGGAAGAATTAAAAATTGAATTTTTCCATAAAAATATGATACAAATTTGTCATGGTCAAAAACAGCTATATAACACCGTAAACGATTGCCGAATATGACTAATTATTTTTGTTGTGATGCCTATACTCTTCTGTGTACAAAATAATGTGAATTTGAGTGTATCTAGATAATTTAAAAATGCAAATAATGTAATTGAATTTTCCTACGTTTACTTATCGCTTTCTATATTAGCCGGTAATATTTCCATAACGTTCCTGTTGAAATTGTCCTAAGTTGGTTAACCGTATTTAAAATCATTTTGCCAGCTCTGTTAGTATTCACCAACGTACAGACAAGAAATTTCTGCATTACTCACCAAAAATTGCTTCTATTGTATCGTTTATCAGCAAAATTGGAGAAGCGGCTTCTAGAGCTATTTAATAGTCATCGATATGATTAGAAGTATTTTATGGTTCCGTTCGAAATATTTTTTGTAATCAATGCTATAAATTTGCGGGTTGTTTCAAAATCATATGGAATGACACAGGTTGCAGTCCAAGATCTAAATTTCTTTCTAAAAATTAAAAATATAATTTCTTAATCAAGGTCAGTATGATTTGTGTTTAAGGCGAATCAGATTTCACTTTTATAACTACTGAATGCTGGAATTGGAAGGCAACGTATCGTTTAGCTTTAATCATGTAGCAGTTACAACGCGGCGTTTACGTTATAAAGTGTTCACGATGTGAATGTTTTGCCCACCCTGTGTATTTTTGCCACCAAACATTATATGGTGTCTTGAACACAATGGTGGTGTTTCTGACGGTATTTTAATATAATATACAATGTTAGTGTAGTGTCGGCAATGGCGTGGTGTAGAATGCCCCATTAAATTGTTCAACAACTTACGTGGTATCAGTAACACCATATTG
The DNA here is from genome assembly GCA_030248225.1 of Trileptium ribeirensis. Taxonomy (NCBI): domain Eukaryota; kingdom Metazoa; phylum Nematoda; class Enoplea; order Enoplida; family Thoracostomopsidae; genus Trileptium; species Trileptium ribeirensis. The sequence goes on along the minus strand of JASANE010000198.1, from coordinate 6,255 downwards.
TTATTTACACTCCTTTTATGTGTTTATGCATGGTGTTCTTGATACCGTCAGTAAAAAAATAGTAGGTAGATATAGACACTATTTATGTTGATGGTATCTCGCACACCATCTGTCATATTAGTATAGGAATGTACTCTATACCACTAGATGATATAGTCTAGACTGTTAGGGAAGAAAACTTTCACATGCTCGTCCGTTATAATGTAAACAGCACATAAACCGACAAACGTGTGATCAACTGTAGTAGTTTGTGCACCTATATTTATTTAGGCTAAAATGGTCATTTCTATTCAACGTACTTATAATTTTTTGTGTGTCAAATTGCCTATTTTAACAATTTAATATAGCGAGCTGTGTGAATCAAGCCGCGATGGTTGTCAATCACTTATGCAAAACTTCGGCTTCGGATGGCCCAACAATTTAGATTGTGTTCGGTTTCCAACGCAATTGGCGGATCCGAGCTGTATTGCGATTCTTCCCAGCGATGGCAAGTTACAAACTACACCACCGGCACCAACACCACAACCAGCACCTGCAGTAATTTGTGAACCCTACGAGTGTACCGAAATGTTACCTGAAAATTCGTGCATCCAATTTTATAGCGACGTTCGCTTTCCGAATCTTTTGTCTCATCAAACGCAACAGGAAGCACTTGTTGAAATGCGGCAACTTGAAACGCTTATATACGTGAGTTCAAACTTAGCATAGCACTTTTTTAGTTTGGCTGTAAATTAGATAATAAAATGTCCCCAGCTGTTAGCAAACTGACATCAGGAAATATGTTTATGATATCGATTCACGCTTAAAGACTGAAGCCTAATTTTAAAATTTTACCATTAATCCTAAGTTAAATTTTTTGTAAATATTTTAGGAAAAAATAAATGGACAAGTAGCGCATTTCGTAGTTGCATTTTAGTTATATAATCACCATTAGGCTTACACACGAGCCGATTAGAACCATTGCTGGCGGTTCTTTGGTGGTCGCATTTATAACGGATAGCTTAAGGTGGGTTCACACGTTAAACTCTTTGCTCCAATTTTGAGCTCAAACTTTAAACCAGGTTTTGAGCTCAATTTCTGATCAACATTTGAAAGCATTTTTTTGGTTCTAGATGAAATTTGTTATGGTAATTTTTCGTTTAAATTTGAGTGCGGTTAAAATGAAGTTAACGTGGTTCATAAAATGTTCAATTTGGATAAGCTCGATATTATATAGGGTTTAGTTCCGCACTGCGGCATGTTGAAATATCTGAAATGGGACTCCCTTGAATTCTTGTTTACACCGCTTTTGATCACGTCTGCCGTGTTTGCTGCACGTAGGAACATGTTTTATGAAAAGAGTTGTTCTGAGAAAACAGTGGGACTTTAATAATACTATGCGATATCGATCATTATCTATCGTCGACCATAACCAGATATCGCGCTAAGACCGTTGGGCTGGCACTATTAATTTAATTTTACTTAGATATTAATTTAATATATTTATGCGAACGACAATGAAGATATTGGGGAGCGTTGATGCTGTCGCGCTTCATCGTGTACCTCACGTAATGGTTGTGCACCTGGGAACATGTGGGACAAAACGGAACAGTTCTTTTACAGGTCATATTCTGCAATATTTTAATAGAACTTTTAGATTTTACACTTCCAGCCACAAAATGATCAATTTGGAAGAAACAACGTTAATTTTGGAACAATTCGGTTCAGCTTTCCGAGTTACTAAAAATCTTTTCGATTCTTGGTACCGAAAATTTTCGAAAAATATTTCCCAGGGAATTTATAATTCTATGCACTATTAAAATAGAATTCGCGATAACAATATTACTTCCACAGACAAGCCGCCTAAAGTCACGTTTACTGTGAAAATTTGAGCGGAATAGATTCAGTTACAGCCTAGCTACCAACGATAATAGTAAAAACGGAATGACGGTACTTTGTGTCATTATAAGTTCGCAGCCTGAAACGTTGATGTTAATATACTCCTGCTACAGAACAGGCTGAGATATATTAATAACATTGTAATTGCAGAGGCTTTAGCTTTAAACAGGTCCAAAAGGAAAACATGTAGCCGAACATCTCAATGGGTTGTTAAATAATTGGAGTTTCAATTAAATTTCAGGCATCTTTAGCACTAGCTGTGGGATCTATTTTGATAATTTTTATTAAAACATCTAAATTTTGATTTCTGATGAAATCTGTGAATATATAATCTATGGATGATTGACATTTCACATGACGCATACCCTTGAATACAACACAACGTAGTATGCGGACATGTTCATCTCTGAATTAAAAAATTACACGGTTGAAACTCGTATTATGCCGAATTAATATCTGCTAGTCACTATTGATGCTATCACAATACTGCAGGGCAGTCATGTGCCTTTAAGTAATTGTAATATTTTTACTACGGCGCTGCTGCCATTACGTAAAAGTTGTATGAAAACTTTGTCCATATGACTGAATAACCCTCAAGCGGTTTGCGTGGCTCGCATTAAAATACGCTCACCTGCTGTACAAGGTTACGCAAGGAACCACAGTGCTCATTACACTTCAATTGTCGTTACATTGTAACGAAGACTTCATCGGTCACTACAAGCGTCGTTCAAAAGCTTACAGTTTTGAACGAAGTTTATCGTGTAGCACGTATATTACCGAGAACCACGCAATTTCTAAGGTGCGCCATAAATGAATCCCATCTAGCACATTGGCCATAATATGAGATTATATGGTATGGGATAAAAACGCAGGTGTTAACGGTGTACGATCTTCGGTTCGTTAACGGTGTCGATTAGACGATCTAATAGTGGTATGTATAAACCACAAGTGACAATGATTTTGGCTAAAAACTATAAAGGTCTTGCATCTAATTACCAATAACAGTATTTATCAACAACATATTCTGAAGAACGATGTACGATCTTCGGTTCGTTAACGGTGTCGATTAGACGATCTAATAGTGGTATGTATAAACCACAAGTGACAATGATTTTGGCTAAAAACTATAAAGGTCTTGCATCTAATTACCAATAACAGTATTTATCAACAACATATTCTGAAGAATATAAAGATAAATTGACAATTTTGTGTTTCAGGACGGGTGTTCGCCGGATTTTAGGCTGTTCATGTGTTCAGTGTATTTCCCAGCGTGCAGACCGGTTCTTCCACCATGCAGGTTGGACTTATACTTCAGTTTTCCGCCATACGATATGAGCATTAGATCGCTATTTCATTAAGTCCACTGTACATATGATCCAAATTATGTACAACCAACTAAAAGAGTTATGCAAAAATATTCATAAACTATGCTCCTTTGGGATCAATTAGGTTGGTAACATCATCTTTATCAGATAACCGCTTATAAATTAGTATAATTGCAATCTAACAATGAATTACTCTCAACAATTAAAGGTTGTCGTAAATTATATATTGGATAAACCGAACGGTAATACGTATAATGAGTATACGGGTATACTGAGAAAATTAGACATATTTTCACAAGTTCACACGGTGGAAACGATATTTACAAAAAATAGCATTTCAGTAATTGCAAAAACATATTTTGACTAGATACAATATTTAAAGAAATTATATTTCTTTCACGCAAACCATTACCGTCAATGACGTAACAACTCTACACTAATGAACAACTGGATGCTCCGCCAAGACTGTCACATTTACAGAAATTAGTATGAGAAAGCATTTTTAACTGGGGTATATATATAGCCTATTTTCTATGTGCTATAAAGAGCATACCAATTTGAAAGAGTAGTTGTTGAAATTGCTCAGTACTACGGTGTCAATGTCTAGGATAGAAACAATCTTGTAGAGCAAGATGTGCTTAAGCTAACATGAACTAGAAACTGAAACATGTCCCAACTGAACGACATTATTAAACTTTTCAAATGTTATTATGCGTTTATGCATTGACACAAGTCACTCGTAGCATCGTGCACGCATTAACTCTGGGTTGATAAAACTATATTAGCACTTTTTATTTTCGCTCAATTCAAATTTATCAAAACTTTAACTTCTTTCGCCCAAATATATATACTACAACACTAGAGCGGCGAATTCCCAACTATCGTAAAAGTTGTTGGACTTAACGATAATTTAAAAAAAAACGTAGAAGAAAAAGAAAAACAGCAAGCAAATGCCTGGCTATGTAATAAATTGCCATTATACTAGTCGCCCCAAGATTATATTGTAGGAACGATCGGAAATTCATTTGACCATCCGCGTTGTTAACTTCAGCTTGGGCATACCTAGCAGTTGTAAAATGAGGGTTCTGCCCCCTTCCGCTCAATAAAACTATATATTCTTATAAGTAGATATCTTGTAAGAATATACCCTTGTAAGGATATATCCTTATTGGTTATACATAAGGATAGGGTAGGTATGGTTTACTAGTCGTGTAAATAATATATACTATATATTATCTACGTATATGTCATTACATGCAAGATATAGGTATGTCTTATATACGTTGGTATATATACACACACTCTCCTACAATAAGGATATATCCTTGTAAAAATATGTGTCCCAGCTTAAGGAAATATATTTTTGTAAGGTTATATATTATTGTATATATATGATATATGCAATATATGAATGTTAAGAGCATATCCTTACTGTTAGGCAAAATGTACCTTCAGTATACGTACTATATATATTATGAACGTATATATCCTTTATAAAACATATCCTTGTAGGGATATATCCTTACTGTAGCTGATGGTGCTTGATATACATGTATATTTCGTTCTATATGTGATATACGTTGTATACTGGTTTAATTTATATAAGGAACAATATATAATATCCGTTCGTAACGATGTGTCGTTAATTATATGTAATTTGCATGTAAGTATATGTATCATATTTACTGCTTGCACACCTAGTCGCATAGCATATGACAGCACTAGCCGCTAATGCGGCGGTCACGTTATAATGTCCCCGCTGTTTGGACCTTTTACCCCTGTAGTCTCGATCTTACTGTATAGACAGTCAAGGTGATACCCGTACTGTAAATAAATTTCTGAGTGTGTACGACACACTCCTAGCTACTATATTTTTTATTTACCGTACCGTACACACCCTTAGATATCAATTTGGCGCGAATTAACTGTAGCGGACACCCTCTGTAGCTAATGTGGTTTATTAGGTAACTATGCTGTGCAGTTTTTCTAATTCTCGATTTCTATCTAGGCCATATGAACGTTGATGAAATAATGCCGCACACTCTCAATAAAACTGGAAGAAGACACGGTGTGCTTGACACTGTCGAGAAGTGGCTATACCCCTAGCTAACTAACTACCTTTGAAATAATTTATAAAAAACATGGTGGTGTCTAAGACACTCTGTTGTCGACAGTGTGCCAGACACTGTGCGGTGTACATAGGTTCCAAACGTTGCGGACATTTAACGTAAACCAGGGGCGGCTGAACGTTGATAAAAGTGTTGGGGGCAACCCTTTGTGTAAACATCATAATGCTGCGCACTAGATCCAGCAAACTAGCATTTAGAGAAACCGTTACGGTTCTGGCAAACCATTTGTAGTAGGTGATTATTTGTGGGTTTACAAACATAGAAAATTTATCGATATTGACATGGTGAGATAAAGCCGTATTAAGTGCATGACTTCCGATAACAGTTTACGTACAGTTGTAGTATTTAAATTTGATAAAACTGTGTTGATTTTGGAAACTTTCGCTACCGCGCGCTGGGTGAACAGAGTTGTAAGTTTTTAACGAATCTCGCGACATTGCGACATGACGAAGCAGTCTATCCATGTATATTTCAAAATTTATAATCCACAAATAAAATGGTATAACAAATAGTGCAACTACCTGCGTTATAGATACAACTTTCGCATTGACATGTAACAAGTAATTCGAGAAGTGTGCGGTAACATTCAAAATGCGTGAGTCGAAGTTAGCCTGAGTGAAAACTTGACTCAGCATTACCTGACTAGGGAAGGAAGCAGGGCCGCCGCTAGGACGTCCGAGGCCCCCCCAGCAGGCTGCGAGGCCCTCCCCCAGCAGGCTGTGAGGCCCCCCCGCAGGCTGCGAGGCCCCTATCACACTTCTTAACTAATGTAATCGTTTTCGAATACACTTACCTTAAGACATTATACTCTTAAAAATTTGCAAAGACCGTGTACCCTGAAATTTGAGAGCTGTTCTTTAAATTAAGATAGTATGCATGGGCATAATTTTATAAACAGTCTTTGCAATATTTTGTAGCAAAGC
>JASANE010000197.1:0-10375 GCA_030248225.1 Trileptium ribeirensis | reverse complement strand
CGTCAAACAAAAAAATCAGTATTTTCTATTTAGCACCCTCACGAAAAATTCCGCGCGCTTCAGTCACACCGTTTCAACGATCATATTATTTTCTTTATGTTTCTTCGAATTCTTTGAGTGTACCGCTTTTATGCGGATTCACCAATTTACTATAAACAGGAAACACAATTGCCAGCAAAATATCTATTTTCAGAGAAAGGAAGCTAAGAAAAACGTAACTGTATAGTTTAGTGTTGAAATTTGTACAAATTTTGTTCTTGTATAGCAGAAAAATAATGCTAGTACCGTGGCTAGTCCAAACTTCGGAAATTATAGCCGGGGGTCTGGCCTGTCCATAGCCCTCCGAAAAGTGGTGGGGGGGGAACTTCGGGGGCCCCCATGTTCATTGTCGGGGGAAATTTCAAAGTGGGGGGATAAATTTTCTTAAAAATACAAAATATTTCCATATTTTCATGCATTTTACTACTGTCAACGTACTTTCAAGCTAAAACCAATATTTTAGCATCATAAATAGTGGTAATTAATGTTTAAAAAACAATTTGCAAACAAAGAACATAAATTTTCAGACATAAAAAATTATTGGAATTAGTTGAACATGGTGGGTTTCGGCCAAGTGGGGGGACGGACATGGGGAAAATCTCACGAACATGGAAGGATTTGGAATGTGGGGGTCCCCCCATCCCCCCACTGTCGACAGGCCAGGGGGTGGGTCTGAGCCGGGGGACCCCGGCTCACCTGCCGCGGGGTGACGGATTTTGCCGGGGGGACAATTTTTTGTCGAATTTTATCTCGTTTTGATGCTAATTTTTCTCATCAGGGGGCTTTGAGCTGGGGGTACCCGAATTTTTGCGGGGGTACCTCCGTTTTGCCGGAGGAAGCCGAAAATGCCGCCCCACTTTGGACTAGCCAGAGTACCTAGCGTGGAGAGACGAAATGGGTGGAATGTGGCTAGTTTGCACATTAGTGACTATATTTATGTTCCGATTTAAGCTTCCTGGGCCCACATCGAAGTCCTTGAATGACAATAACATATAGGCAGTACAATAACAACACTGTTGCGACCATATTCAGCATATATTAAAACCTTAAGATACAAATTTCTTCCTAAACTGGCAAAATATAAAAACTTTCGAGATAAATACATCAAAACAATCAATAAAATCTAAAATGTCAAGTGTCAGTGTTTCACGTTATGGGATTGGGCACGTGACTAGCATCTCCTGTGCTGCATCCATTTTCCCGATCCGATTCTTAAAAAATTATGTTTTCAGGTTACATCACTATTGTAATAAATATTACATTAAATAATGCAGATACACATACAGAACAAGTTGCGCTGTGTAGCCGCTTCAGTATATAAAAATTGATTCACATTGTTAGAATTCACAATATAATTACATCAAATACTAATCAGTATTGTCAGCATACGTAGTATATACTGATTGCAGTATTTGCAGTTTGCATACGTTTTAGATTATTGCTTCCAACGCAACACGAATTCGAAAAATACTGACCATATTATGAAAATTTGAAAAAGATATCGTCCAAACATTGCTTACCTATCGAGAATGAGACAACAAAATTTTCATCGCCTAAACCTCTAGCAATGTTCGATAAGGTTTTGCGTTACCGGAGGTTGCCCAAAATTTGTGCAATTAAAAAAAGTTGTGCATTTTTAATTTTTTATACAGGTAGGGCATTATTCCAGGATATTTACACATTATATATCAAATTCGGAAGGTGGCGGACTGGATTGATTAATGTGTAGTGACACAATTGATGGATTGCAACTAAAAATGATTCAATTTTTCTCGTTTTTCTCTTCACTGATGAATGGAACTACTCGCTTTTCTTATCGCCAAGATTGTGAATAATGAGTGCTGAATATATAACTCAGAGATGTACACAGCTATATTTATATACTCACTAAAATACAAAATAGGCCGCCGAATATCAGTCACGTTGGTTGAATAGTTAAGAATATATACCAGATTATTGTGCTCGCTATGTGCAAATACACAAAGGATAAGTTACTCTGTAAAAATCAGACCAAACAGCCATATAGCTCAATCGATTAGAGAGATCATTTTCGTGCGTTTTGGGTCCCATGGAACACTGTTGTTGACCCAAAACTGAGGGGTAATTATTAAAACGGTAGCACGCATGTGCAGCTACATAGTGAATGACGTGCACTACAAATATGACCAAAAACACCCGTGTAGCATAAACGTTTGCGGACATATTTCCATTTCCGTATATTTTTGGCCCCGTAGGGACCATTAAAGTATCAGTTTTGACACAACTCTGCAGTGAAAGTGATGCCAGTATCAGCATACTATCTGCAGCTACATAGAGAATGATGTGCACTACAAAATGAGACACAAAACATTCATATAGAATGAACGGTTGCGGAGATATTTCCATTTTCGTATATTTTGGGTCTTATGGGCCAACTTTAGAAGCCTACAGCCTAATAGAAATGCGCAGCGAAGCATTGTATGCATCCTTATAGAGGCTTGCTGGCGCTACAAAATGAGCGCAATTTTACCTAGATATCTGCACCGGTTGTCCAGTTACGAAATTTTTGAGTCTTTTTGGGCCCGACCCGTACCCTGCTTTTCCGGAGGGAGACGTTGCAATCGGCTTCCCGCTAAACAAAGAACACTAATAGATATTTCAAACTTTCAAATAAGCCAAACAAATCAATTCGTCCAGTCAAAATTGAGTTATGCGTGTCACCCGAAAAATCCAATAACGGACATTGTCAAATTTCACCACTGTCACGACTAGTAAGATATCTTCGCTTCGCTCATTTCACCCACTCACTTAGCATTCAATAAAAAATGGTTTCCGCAGGAACTTTTGTTGCGTATTTAAAATGTTGCGGCATTTCCAAAACAAGTTGTGCAAATGGGCTCGGTTTTGCTTAAAAACCAGGATGATCACTGTACCAATTTTCAGTCGGTGACGCTGTTACTGCGTTGGGTCTGGCAATAGCAAGGCGTTAAATACTCCGAGCCGCCACATTTATACAGCAGCGTAAATTTCTCTAGAGTAAAGATATACATACCAAATTGATTTAAAATTGAAATATGGTCGATGAAACAGGTTCTGTAGAATGTATTTAATATGTTGTCACGGTAGCTGTAACAATCAGTCGTCTCCGGCAAGGCGATAAATCAAATCACCATCAAGTAGTAAGATTATTGCCATTATAGTAACTACGCAACCTGAAATACTATAAACTGGAAATTTATAGAGCTGCATAGTATTCAAGTTAAGTTAACACCGGTAGGAATATTGCCCTTTACTGGCATGGAAAAGAACCCCCGGATTAAAGGTGTTACAAGTTACGAAATGAAAAAGAACTCCTGTCACAGCCATAACAAATGTCCTTTATTATATCACGCACTAATATACTGGAAACAGGTAGGACACCGAACCCGTATAGAAAGTTATGTCATCAACTAAGATATCGAAAACATGCAAAACGTCGACTCGGGGAAGCAATTTTTTTACAATATTTTCTCACGTCCTTTATTAATGATTTCGTTCAATAAAATATCAAAAACCATCTAAACGCTGAACTCCTTACGACAAACCAAAATTTTCATTCAGTAGCTAAAGTAACAAAAACAAACGTTTGTAGCACCTCTTATCGAGCTATATTACTTGACTAAGTACAGTTGCGAAATCAAGAGTATCTAAGAAATGTTAATAAAATTTTTAATGCCGATAAGTCATCCGAGAAAGTTTTCATTTTTTTAAGTTATCAGTTAGTACGCAATATGTAATCAAATATATAACTAAAGGCAAGCTATATTCTGGAAATCGGATTTATTGACTCTAAACCCATTGAAACCCCAGGAGAATGAACGAAATATATATGCACGCTGGACTCTAAATAACCGAATGGTTGTAGTTAGCACGCCGAAAAATTTAATGCCATGTACCGAACTACTGAAGACCGACTATATTCTGGAAATCGGATTCATTGCCCCTAAACCCAGTGAAAATGTCTGAAAAATAATAAAATATTTGCACTGGAGTCTATGTAACCAAACCGTCGTATTCAGCCTACCGTAAAACCTATATAGACAAATCTTGATGAGCAGTAAGCAATACGTAACGAAACAACGGGAGAAGACAAGTTTTAATCTATGAATCGGGTTAATTGACCTAAACCAATTGAAAACCCATGAAACATGCATGCTGGAATCTAGGTAACCAAATCATTGTATTCAGCCGTCAGAAAAACCTATATATAAACCATTCCTAATGATCTGCACGCAATATCTAATCAGAGAAATCAAAACGACCAATATTTTGGAAATCGGGTCCGTCGACCATAAAACCCTTGACACCCCATCAAATGGTATAATCAAGAGTGTATTAGAGAAGAGCATGACACTTTGCTGATCTGACATGTAAACCCCTGTTTGATGACCCGGACGTTTTCGGCCTGATGCCCTCCCCCAGTTTGAGGGGTCATCATGCACACGCCAGAAACTGGGGTCGTCATGTTACCCCCAGAAGCTGGCGGTCTGTGCATGACGACCCCCAAAGAATAAACTTGGGGTCTGTGCATGAGGTACCCCTCCCAAAAAACTGGTGGGTCAGGCTGAAAACACCCGCGTCATCAAACACGGGTTCACATGTGAGGCAGGAAAGTGTCATACCCTTCTCTAATACACTCTTGGAATGATCTAGTCAAGTTAGCCCTTAGATACCAAAACCATCGTATTCAGCGTGTTTGATATCCTAATATGGACTCCTTGTAAGGCAAAAATAAGCAATAACACGGCGAAACTTGGAAAACCACTATATATTTCTAGCAAAGGGTCGACGAACCATATTCGTTCTTACAGCGGCCCAGGGAGTGTTTAGACAAAAAACTCTCACCAATTTTGTAGATCTCGATGAGCTGATTCTGTCTCCATTTTTCGATACGAAGGCTGCGTTACGAGATATGGGCTGTGAAACACTGGTGCACGTATAGCCAGATTTGGCGATGGACCCTTAAAAACCTGTTTTTAATATTTTGGCCCGGAAGATAGGGTCGGAGCTGTTCACGTTCAACTAAAGACAGACAGAATGACCATGAAACGCTGAAAATCTCATGGTATTTTATGTACTGAGATAATTGAATACAATGGTTGCATATTCGACAATAATGTAAAGTTGCATTCACGGTTAATGGTTACTGGCTGTGCCAAGGCATAAAATTTGTTACATTTTAGCACAACTTGACTTTCTACACTCGTGCGTTTGCTGATCCTTTTCCATTCAATCCAAGGGTGTGCGTTGGTGATACGAGTTTGAACCTAAAAATTCAAAGTTGCGCGGGCCGTTAATTCTTTGGAAATATAATCCAGTATAGAAGACATTGGATTTGTGTATGTAATTATAATAATGAACATAATGTTTCTATAACTACGACGGAGCGAGGGGAGTTCGAAGCGTTTTGATGTCAATCAGACCAAGTTCTTCTGCAATGAATTTCCACAATGCTAGGCTTCCGTTCGTAAACTTTCTCCTTCAGGACGCCTCATACAAAGAAGTCCGTAGACGTCAAATCCGTGCAAAGAGCAGGCCACTCAACAGGTCCACGTCGATCGATCCAGCGACCCTGAGAAATGACATCGAATAATTTTTTAAATTGACTTTGCGTAATGAGCGGGCGCGCCGTCCTGCTGAATAAAAATTTGTCGCCCTTGTCCAGCTGTTCAAATTGGGTCCAAAGATCATCCTTCAGCATTCGAAAATACCCGTCACCTGTAATAGTTCGTCGAAACAGAATGGCCCAATACAACCTCAAGAGTACATGCCCTACCAAACAGTCACTACAGAAGTCTGGACTCTCCATTCGCTGAAAATTTTGTCAGGGGACATGAACCAGAGGCCCCTGGTTCCGAACCGGAGGCGCCGATTTTGCCAGTTGGCATTTTTCCAAGAGAAAAACGGTTAAAAATCGTGCCAGAAACACTGACAAAATGATTTTGATAGAGAGAAAAAGCGATTTTGAAGCAAATTTTAACAAAATTTGCGAAATTTTTGGCTTCAGAACGGAATTTTAGTACAAATTCTAATCAAATTTTATGTACTTTGGACCGATAGGAAACAAAAAATTTTCGAAGAGGCGGTGAACCGGGGGAGCCCAAAATTTTGCCAGGGGAATGAACCGGGGGACACCTGTTCTGAACCAGGGGGAACTGAAAAATGCCAGGCCCCCACCCCCAATTTGGAGAGCCCAGGAAGTGTGGGGCTGGTGTTCCATTGTTTCGTGTGAATTCTCCTGGGCCCAGTACACGCAGTTGTGGCTATTTATGTAATAATTGAGCTTAAATGAGCTTTCATCGAACTAAGTAACTAGATCAGCCAATTCCGGATCAGCATCAAGTTTCATCAAACATGCTTCAGTAAACCCCACCCGACAGTCAAAATCACCTTCGTACAGTTTATGTATTAATTGCGGACAGAATGGCTTCAGTTGTAGCCCCATAACGATTCGATGAGTAGTCATCATCGACAGCCCAGCTTCCACCGATAGCAGACGAATTGACTTGAGCAGTGACATGACAAGTTTAGAATGGCAATATTGTCATGCCTAGTGGCTCTGCGTGGGCGACCAGGTTTAGACAAGACCAATAATGATCCAGTAGCATCGAATTTTCGATTAAGAGCAGTAATACGGTTTGTTGCTCAAGGCTGGCAAAGACGAATAACGACGCGATAATAACGATGCCATAAGTGCAAGCTTTACAACCGCTGTAACTTTGTCGCTAAAAGGTGCGAATTACCCATATAGTTAGCAATCTCAAGTGGTGCTGAGTTTTGAAAGTTCAAACAGTTTTCCTTACTTTTGGGACACGCTGTATATACACTTCTAAGCAAAGTCTTTAGTTTACAGGTGACATCTTGGGTATCACTGTTTATGAAAGTGTATGGAACTTTAGCTCTACATATAAAATGATCAAGATCTTGAAAATCCACTTTGTCCATGATACGATTTCGACCGCTTCTCCATAGCTTCACAAATAAGTATTTTTCTTACTGCGTTAGAAAATAGACAAAAAATTATGTTTTCAACGTCATAAAGGTAAACTATGCTATTGCACAGCAAACGAAGTGAACAAGCCTGTATTTGTATGCACACTAATAAATTTTACCGTGTCCGTCTGACCGGCTAGTTTGTCTAAATATCTTAGGGAAGAATGAAGATATTTCTGTGCAGCATTAAACTTAGTCGCCCTACATGACGTAATTTGCACGCATACACTTTTCCTAAAACTTGTTAAACACATCCTTTGCTCAGATTACCGACTAAATAGTGCTCAAACAGTGACTAGAGTGCCTAATTTGATCAAGTTTGCTTTCTATAGGACCTAAACCACACTATCCCAGAGCCAGATACGAAAAGCCGAAATTTTGGGCCCCGAGAAATTAGCCCAATTTTAGGCTTTAGGGGTACACGAAGGTACTTACTTAGGTATATACTAAAAATACTGGTCACGAAATTACTAGAGTGCTCAGTTTGATCAAGCTTGCTATTTAACGAAACTAAATCGCACTTTCGGAGAGACAGATACGAAAAATCGAAATTTTCCCCACCCCCACGCAGAAACACGATTTGCCCAATTATAGGGCTACAGGAAGGTACTTAGGCACTGGAAATAGTGTTCGCAGAGTCGCTAGAGAGCTCGATTTGATCAAGTTTGCATTTTGATGAACCGAAATCGCACTTTTGGACAGCGAGATACGATAAGTCGAATTTTTGGGGCCCCAGAAACACGATTAGCCCAATTTTAGGGGTACAGGAAGGTACCTAGGTACTGTAAATAGTGTTTACAGAGTCAATAGAGTGCCCAATTTGATCAAGTTAGCATTTTGATAGAACTAAATCGCACTTTTGGACAGCGAGATACGATAAGTCGAATTTTTGGGTCCATACAAACACACGACGATTAGCCCAATTTTATGGGTATAAGAAGGTAGATAGATGCCAGAAATAATGTTCACAGTTTCATTTGAGTGCCCAATTTGGCAAAGTTAGCATTATGATGGACCTACGTAAATAACACTTTCGGAGAGCGAGATACGATAAATCGAATTTTTGGGCCACACAAACATGATTGGCCTAATTTGTAGGGCAAGCTACTCAAGTACTGGAAACAGGGTTTTTTAAATTACAAGAGTGCCCAATTTGAGCAAGTTTGAATTTTAACGAACTTAAATTACACATGCGGAAATCCACGAAAAATAGGGGAGTGAATTCCAAAAGTGAACCACTCTCCAGATGAATGAATGAGTTCGGACGTTGGATCGTGCATATCGCAGGCGCTCAGGCGCAGACATCGGCCTTGTACAGCTACGAGACAGTTGAGTGTCGAGTATTGAGGAGACCAGATTATTGAGCCATATTCCAGCACAGGGCGGACGTATGCCTTGTACAATGGGCTGATGACGACTGGCGAACGGGATGCCACACAGCACCGCATCAATCCGATCCTGCGATTAGTCTGCTTATCAACGTAATCAAAACGGTGGTTGACACGCAGGTCATCCAATAAAATGATCCCAAGATCACGAATAAATGACACTTGGTTGATCGAACCGGCGCGAAGGTGATATTTAAAAGCAATAATGGGTTGAATGCAGAATGTATGACAATTTGCCAGTTTCGACACCAGGAGGGATTCATCACACCACAGCTTAAAATTAGTACAAAGCTCTTTGCAGAATGTGGCAATCTCTCGCATTGTTGATGCGCCGCCGCAAACGTATATCATCGAGGAATAAATCGATGTATCAGGTCCTGGATTCAATCCACCAGGTCGTTTACATAGACTAAGGAAGCAGTATGGGCCTGAAATGGTTCCTTGGGGAATCCCACTACGAACTTCCGTCCACTACGTCGTAGTGCCTTGGTTGGCGATTCGTTGCCGCCTAGCAGATAATAAATTGACCAACCAAGCAAGCAGGCTGCCTCGAACACCACAGCACTCTAACTTGAATAAAAGTCGACGGAGTGGGACAGTGTCAAAAACTTTATTGAAGTCAATATATATAACATCAGCACCATGAAGTGAATGATCGTCAAACGTGGAGGCAAGAAAATCCCAGTATCAGGGAGTAACCGGAATTCCGGTTCCGGCGAAAATCGTGTTCCGGTTGCGGTTCCGGCAAAGGGCAAAAACCATACCGGAACCGGAATTCCGGTTTAAAAAGTTTGTTTGAAATTTTCCACGTTTTTTGCTTCATCTGTGATCCAAACATATGCAATAGTACGGCCTTCCACAGCCGCTTCACGGAGGCCGCAAGAATAATTGTCGTTGCTGTCACTGCTACAGCAAATAAATCGAACCAACGCAGGGTCAACAAGACCCTCGATTATAGCAAGAACTTCCGTACGAAACGGGCTCTTGTCGTTGAGCATTTGGCTGGTCAGGATGTCCTCATACAATGATGGGCTTCGGAACAACCATTCTGCTGGTATGCTGCCTCCATGCCGATATATCCAGTTGCGGATATGTGTTGGATCACGCCTTAGCAGCGCATTTTTACGCATACGACGAGCAAGACGTCGATTGTTGGCCTGGTGAAGAAGGCAATAGTAAAAACCCATTTCGATAGACGTTACTTTACGACCTGCGAATGGCAGCTTAGGAGCGTGATAGACATAAAACCGTGACAGTGGATGATCCGTCGACACAAAGATTTGTTGAGCCATTTCTGAAGAAAGATAAATACATAAATCAAATATGTTATAACATCTGGCAAACAACATTCAGAGTTCAATCGATTCACTGTCTGAAATATTACCATCGGTCTCTCCTGGTTTAGTTTCTTTGTTACCCGTTTTTCCAGTAAATTCTGTTCTATGACTATTTTCCGAAATTTACAATGGGTGTAGCAACCTTACAGGACGATTAATCACATGACCATTTGTGGTACGTAATGTCACTGATCTGACGCGGCCATCTGATCCTAATTTGATGCTAATAATTACTGCTATTCTCCATAATTTTCGAGGAAGATTTTTATCCCGAATCAAAACCACTGAACCCACAGTAGGTATCGAACTATCTACATTCCGTTGTTTGGGGAATTGGTAATCGTGGCCCAATGACAACAACTATTGACGTTGCCATGTTTTCCAAAACCTATCCAGTAATGACTGGATGCGTTTCCAGCCGAGAATAAGATCCCTGCTCGAGGGAGTTTTATGTTTATCCTCAAAGCACTTAGTGTTAGAAGGAAATGTGGGTATTCCTTTATGCGGCCCTAAAAGAAAATGCGACGGTGTTAACGGGATCTCCGAACATTCTGTGCTTACATAAGTAAGTGGTCTCGAGTTAACAACTGCAACGTGATG